>BMAW01118841.1:0-12865 GCA_019974015.1 Nephila pilipes
ATGAGACTATTTCATATATAGTGAATATAATTTTTTATCTTTTTTAATCACTCACACAATATTGGTATGGTACAATAATTGAAAAAAATTATGGCAAATATGAGTCATAAAATTTTAAGTTATTTAAATTTTATGAAATTGAATCTTTGAAATAATAACTATATTCAATGAAAAGAATGTTATATTTAGAAGTGCTCTGCAAAATTTTAAAGTTATAAATGCAGTAGAATTTATACATTATGTACCTTACGTTTATAAGTATATTACTTACAAATGTAAATACCATTATTATTTTTTAGCTCTTATGTAATTACTTAGACTGAAATGTTAAAAGTCATGGTATTTTCTTAATATCGTGTGCGACCCCCTTTTTTCCCTGCTTAGGACATCCACTTGATGTGAATTAATTCAACAAGTTGTCGGAAGTCCCTTGAAGAAATTTACCATCCATTATTGAGATAAAGCAATTAACCCAAGATATTGTGCATTAGTTGACCTTAAGATCATGTCTAATATATACTCAATAGGATTCATGTCTTGCTATCTAAGTGGCGAAATGATTCACCGGAATTGGCCAAATATTTCCTTAAATTAATCTCAAATGACTCTTACCAACTAGAATCGTGACTCAAAGAACGTTTTTCCAGTCATTTAGAATCTAACCCGAGCGATCACGAGTCCAGCACAGGCGTTTCGGCTTATGCCTTTGCTGTTAGTAAAAACACTCAATTCAAATTTCTGCTGCCATAGCCCATCGACAACAAATTTAACTGCACTTTCCTCACGGACTTGTCTTTCGTGCGACCGACATTAACTGCTGCAGTTTGTTACAGTGTTGCATATCTATTAACACTGACTATTCTACGCAGACGTCTCTGATTTCGATCATCTCTCGAAACCAGGGCCGACCATTTGGGGAGCGGGGATGCGGTGGATGCTATACATTGGTTCACTCGATTGAGGGTGCCCCAACATTATCAAGAACACGTACTCTTGCGCATGAAAACTTGACAATATTCCTAAAAAAATGTTAGTATGACATAAAGTTCATTTTGTCGTAAACATTATTATTATAGTAGATCTATGAATTCCGACATTTTTTTCAAACTAATTCTTGATTATGCGAATGGTTAGTTTTGGTTACTTGATTCGGAAAATTCGAGTACATCCCCCTCTATACTGAACTTTTTAATCAAGCATGTGCAGAGAGCATTTAAATGTACTTGCTATATTAAGCATCGAAAAAAAAAATTCAAACAAATTGTAATTTTTCTGAAGTAGTTAATGCATAAGCAAAAACAAAATCATGCTTTAAATAAACATGCATTAGTAATATAGGTTGGTGTTCGTAATTTATTTTTACTTTACAAAAAAATTACAACTACAAATAGTTTCTTGTACCAGACCCAATAAGAAAAGGCCGACTCTGCTTGAAACTTTAGATCCAGGAATTCTTTTCATTCCCTTACAATTTCCAATAAAAAATGCTTTGGTTTCCATGTAGAATTCTACTATTATTTCACTAATTTCACACTATCGACTAAACAAATCCAAAGTTAGAAAATGACGAGATGAATGTCTTTTTCATATTTTAATAAATCACGTACACACATAACACTTGTCAGAATTTACATTCTATTACAAAACTTTCATTACAAAGCATCATTTTATTACAAAACTTTCAACTGCTGCCAACAGAAACAAAAAAATGTTTTTTTTTCTCGTTTGGCGCCGGTACCCTGGCGCCCAAACACATCAAATTTCGCAACAGAAGGTGCTGAGGATTGCGGTGTGCATTGCGAATGATATTTGACTCTTGCGCCATTCAATTTTAAGATCAAGTTTCGTAACAACTATCATAGTCTGTTGATTCCTGTACTGCAGCCATAATCATTTCAGAAAGCCTGTCACATGAATTATTTAATACAAATGAAAGTCCTGACAATATACTGCTTACTATGCATTTCTTACGCGATGCTACTGCTATCTGGATATTTGCACATTGCTATCCCATGACTTTTGGCCCTTAAGTGTATTACTTATTTTTAAAAATATTATATGTTTCTGTAGCCTTTGAACCCTCGGCGCTAATTACTAGCAAGTGTCCAGGCTGAGCGGCAATGCCAATGCTAAAATACACAGATATCCTATTGTTAAAATATGATTCCATTGCTTAGTTTTTTTTATAAAAAAAATGGTAATTTAAACTTGACATGAAATATATTCATTTTTCCTTGTCGAAGGCATCTCAATTACTTTAACTTAGGGAACCGAATTAAAAAAATATTTTTTTTCATTTCGCAAACTGGAAATCGTTTAACACAACATTATGTAGCAATCGAAATGCTTATTCTTAAAAACACGTTTTATTTCTAGCTTTGTATCCTCTATAGAATCTACAGAAATATGTTATATTCATCTGTGATTGCATATGATTCATGAATTATCCTTGATTTATTTTTTCGTAGTTTCAGGCTATTTTCACGGAAATGGCAACGAGTATAAAAATAATTATAGTTTTGGCTTAGACAATGTCGTGACGTAGCGATCGCAAATATTGATTATACAAATCGTCACTATCGTCAATATTGATTTCAAGATATGTTATTTCTTGTCTCGATATTTTACTTTGTGAATAATGCTTACTTATCGTATTTCCAGAATGCAGTATGCATATATATTTATTTATTAGTTTCTAAATGAATTGGATGTAGGTAACATGAATATTTCCACGATTTTATTCCCTTTTTTTTCACTACACAGATTTTCTGTAAATAAGTAAATACACTGTTAAAAGTTCCAATCTTTTAATGTTTTGCAGATGCAATGGAGTATCAATAGTTGTATCAATGTCGATTCTAAAATTTTTCTATGCACACACATTATCAGTATTTATTATTTAAATTAATTTTAATATTATAAAATTCTAAATTAAAAGATCTAGTTATTTAGTTTACAAAATAAACGAAATAATACTTTTAGCGCCTCAATTTACGAAAGAATAGGTTTCAAAAATCTTAGAAATCTAATGAAAATTAGAAACAAATGCATAATATTTTTTTTTTGTTTCGCAAAAACATTAATTATTCGAAAAGATTTCGAGAACTTGTAGTTCTTTTATTGCAACAAACTTAATCAATAAGAAAAAATAATTACAAACTGAACAAAAAATACTAAAAATATATTTTATAAAAGTACATTCACAAGCTATACAAGGTAAAATAGTCTTTTCATTCCTTTACAATTTCCGATATCAAATGCTTCGGTTTCCATCCAGAATTCTACTATCATAGTCTGTTGTTTCACGCCTTTTAGTCATAATCACTTCAGAGAAATTTCATGAATCACTAAGTAAAAAACGTCCATGTCTATTTATGCATTTCTTACGCAATGCTACTAGTTGTACTATTATATTTGCTTATTGCTGTCTTATGATTTATGGCACTTCGATGTAAAACATGTTTATGAATGTAATTTTTTGCACGAAATTTATATAAATATATAGATACCTCAATGTTAAAATATATTTCCGTTTTTTTTAATGAAAAAAAGTGAGCTTCATTTCAACTAGGCATAAAATAAGCTCATTTTTCATTGTCGAAAGCGTCTCAATCACCTTTTGATAAGGAACTGAACTTAAAATATGTTTTTTTCATTTTTCAGACTCTAAGATCTTTTTTAACAACTTCTTGCTGAGAGCGATATATCAACTCATTTAGTTCTAGCGTTGTACCTTCTATAAAATCTATGGAAATATATTAATCAGTAATTTTATATATTTAGTTAATTCTTCTAAGTTTATTTTTTCTTAGTTTCTATTTTATTTAAATGGAAGTGGCAACAAGTATAAAAATGATGATAGTTTTGGCTTAGATAAAGTAGTGACGCACATCGATCGCTGATAATGATTATACAAATCGTCAAAGTTGATTTCAAGATATGTTATTTCTTGTCTGGATATTCTACTTTGAGATTTATACTTACTTATATCGCATTTCAGAATGCTGATATGCATGCAATATAAATTGATATGAATCGCTTATAGATGTTTTTGCAGATATAATGGAGATATGTATGTGCTTATAATGGTTGTATCAAAGTGATTCTAAAATAGTTCCATACTCACGCATTACCAATATTTATTATATGAATGAATTTTAATATTTTTAAAATTCTCAGTTTAAAAAGAGCTGTAGTTATTTGTTTTATAAATATTTACAAATAGTTCGTACTCTTTTTTTGCGTTCGAGTTTAAAAAATTATAATTAAAATCTAAGAAATTGTAAGTAATTATAAGTGAAAAGATATTATAAGTCTTAGTAATCCATTAAAAATTTAAAATCAAATGCATAGTTAAAAAAAAAAAATTCCGCATAAGCTTGAATTATTGGAAAAGATTTCAAGAAGCAGATTCATCGTTATGGGCTTGATAAATAGAAAACTAATTAAAAACTGAACAAAAATACAAAGAACTTTGAAAAAGCATATTTACTATCTATAGGAAGTAAAAAAGTCAGTTTTAAATATACTGAACTGGAGTATATTCTGCCTATTTATTTTCGAAGTACTCACGTAAGAAAATCCCGCTGGTGAATCGAATTAAGTATAAAATTAAGTATTTTTTTTTTGAATCGTAATTCATTATAGCACAAAAAGTATAAATACCTAAATTAACGAATTATATTTGTTACTCTTCTTAAATATAGTTTAACTTCTAATCGGGTATCATGGAGAATGAATAACTAATATTAAATTAATGTGGTTAATTCATTAGTGCAGCTCAAAATAGTTTATTATTAGCAATAAGTATTAACGAAATTAATTATAACGTATCGTTTGATTATTAAAGAAGTAGTTAATAAAAAAAAATGTCCTTTTTGTCGCGTTCTCATGACAGTTATGTAAAACCACGAATTAATACAACAGTTTTAGCTATTTGAAAGCTTTTCTGAAAATACAATTTTTCATCGGGAAATTTGCCCGTAAATGACCACTTTTTTATAATTGGCGTACAGTTTAAAAATGCGGCTTACGACTGTTTAGTATCTGCGCCATTTCTTCGGCTAATATATGTCCATCCACTTCACTATTAATTTTCAAACCTCTAAAATAGAATGTTTTAATATATTCTAATAATTTTCTTTCTCACTCCTCTTTTCTCGTTAATTTATCATATTTAGGGACACTTTTTGATGGGTTGATCTCTCATTTCATACTTTGCGATTGCATTTGCATCGGGAGGAGGAAGGGAAGTAAAATGTTTAGGTTGAAAATTTTTTCAGTCACCAATTTTGCCTCCTCGACCAATTGATTTCCATCGCATAGCCTTCAATTCCCACAGGTGCTTATATTCACACATGACACAGATTTTTTCTCAGACTTTCTAGAGTATAAATTTCTTCTGTCAGTCTTTCCCCACGTCGGTACATGGCCTCAAAAAAGCTCTAGAACCACTCACAAAAAATTCACTAGATCGTTAGCCCTAATTTGTTAGACCAATGATCAATAAATCTTTCCAAGATCGATATTACCTCACCTGTAAAATTAGAAACGATTGCTCCAGCGTGCGTGTTCCGACATCTAAAGCTACCATTTAGAAGATAACACCAGATAGAAGGTAATAGAAGATAACACCAGAGCTACCATTTGAAAGTGTTTCGTCGGATGAATGAATCCATGTATATATTTACTTTTAGAGTATGTTTGTATTATCTTAATTTTATTGATCTGATGATAGAAGGATCTTTTTAGTTCATAAGATAGTAGTCCATAAGACATTCAGAAAGAAATAGTCTAGTACCCCATTAGAAGTGTTATTTAACACATTGGCTGATAAGTTCCCGGTCTAATGAAGAAAACACAACTGTTTCAGTCAAATTCGATGTTATTTATCAACATAGTCACCCTCAAGAGCGATACAATCATTCCAGGGCTTCTCTAACATTTAGATTCCTTTCTTGAAGAACCATTTATCTTTGGCCTCCAAATGGTCGCTTATTACGGGCGTTTGACCTCAAATGGGTGATCACCTCCTCATTCGAGCCACATCTCTTTTCGGTGAGCATTTGTCTTAGTTCTGCGAACAGGTAGTAGTCACTGGGGGCTAAATTTGGAGAATAGGGTGAGTACGGAAGCAATTTGAAATGTATGTCTTACAGTTTTGCCATCGCAGTCAAATATATTTGTGACACGGTACATTGTCTTGATGAAAGATCACTTTCTTTCTTAGCATATGGGGCCGTTTCTTCGAAATTTCCTCGTTCAAACAATCCAGTTGGATCATGTAGTGATTGCTACAGACTAACTTGTCTATTTCAAGGTAATCGATAAACAAGATATCGTATACATTAAAAAATGCGGATGCCATAACTTTACCAGCAATCTGTTGCGTTTTGGGCATTTTTGGGCGAGATTCACAGACTGGTGTCCACTCAGCAGACAGCCGATTTGACTCTGCCGTGAAACGGTGGATCCCAGTTTCGTCTATCGTTACGTATAGATTCAAAAAAAATCTTTTTTTATTTAGCCGAAACAGCTTTAAATAGATCTCGGAATCATCGACTTGTTGTTTTTGGTCTAGTGTTAGCACACGCGGCACGCACTTCGAAAACAGCTTTCTCACAGACAAATGTTCATGCGAAATAAATCATACACATTCCTTTGATATATTTAGAGTATCAGGTATCTCCTGTAACTTCACTTTACGGTTTGTCAAAAAGATTTTGTTAACTATTTTGATGTTTCCCAATATATCCACCTCTATTGGGCGATTCATCGGTGCTCGTACGTCCGCGTTTAAATTCAACCAAGCAATCAATAATGGTCAATTTTCCTTGAGTAGAGTCTAGATAACACTAGTCAAAAAATAATTTCGTTTCAACGGTGTTTTTACGCAACAAAAAGTAATGTTTTATCAACACACGAAATTCTTTTTTTCCCACTGTTTTGAAAATAAAAAAAAGTTGTTTCACTAAAACAACTGTAACTTTTGAACCAAACTTCATATCGTCATAAAATTTTTACCGCTACCTTTTAAAAGTTAGTACTTACTAAAAAAGTATTCATTCTGTATTTGTGGTACCATCTGTGAATCAGACCGGGAACTTTTCAGCCGATGTGTTACAATACGCTTATAGATTTTTGTCATAATGGGAATATTTGGTTAAAAGCAGTTTATATGAACTACTTAAAAAGTAACTATTTACCAATTTCTCCTATCTGTAAGTCGTCGCTGCTCATTAACGTGGTGTGGAAGTCTAGAGAAGGAAGTACTAGCTGAAACCTCGACACTTAACCGAGGTTCAAAATGAATAGGTCCGGGGCCAATAGTATACGTGTTGGTCCCTCAGTGCGACGTTAATAAAACAATCGCATCACATCCCTTGTATATACATGAAATAAAAACAAAGGAAGGAGGATTTGTGTCACCTGTAATGAGCTTAATTTTTAATGTAATAAGTTTAATTTAAAAATATATTATAGCAATGATAAATTGCGCTAGTTCTTATTGATTTGACGTAAAACGTATGTGAAACGTTATTTATTTCTATTGACGAGTTACTTTAACTTGTGTGTTTTAGGATTCTATGACAAGTCTGTAAAAGGGTCATTTCAGTATTTTAAAATAAATGCATACCCACTATATTTGTCTCGAGATTTGTAAATAGCATCTTATTTATTTAGTTTTTTGGGGGCATGTTTGACGGTAAAATCTATTCAGAATAGTTTAAAAAAAGGGATAAATACTGAATACTAATCTGTTTATCTGACACATAAAAGCGACAACTTTGATTTACATCGTTTTCCGTAATATATAGCTTATAATATCTAATATCTGAATGGAAAACATACTCAGAGATAAATGACTAGAGAGTCGTATGCTCTTGCATCCCTCTTATTTTAATCAATTGTATGTTGCAGGGGTGAAAGGACAGCCGTGGAAGACTACAAACTTGGAGACACTGGAATCGTGGTTGAGAAAGATATGATAGTCTATATTCCAATCTATGCTATGCATTACGACCCGGATTTCTTCCAGGATCCAGAAACTTTTAATCCAGAGAGGTAAACATTGACTTCTTTTGTCAATTGTTTCAAGTGGTTCTTAAAAGCATTGATATCATTTATCTGGATTTTCTATTTTATGTTTTTTAAATTTTTACTTTTGACTGATTTTGTTAAATTCACGTTGCATTAGAGTTTCAAACAAACTATTGGCAATGGAATTTGTAACAACAAACCATGTTAAGACAGCTATTTATAGTTGACTGCCGATCGCGCTAGGATATGTTGACAGTTATTGCAATTATGTAGATATAAATTGTTCCCAGGAGCTGACATATTTTGCAACGCTTCTCCACTATCATTTGGCTCTTGTTTCATAATTCAATTTGATATATTAAACTTTAAGTGACAGGAAAGAATCTAAGAAGACTCGAGACTAATCAAGCGAAATTATTTATTATTAGTGACTACAAATTGAAATGCTCTCTTCAGGTCTTAATCGTAGCGAATCACTCTAATTATAATTGAAATTAAGTTATCTTACCGAGGCTTATCAGTTCCAACCGCCTGACAGTCCTTTATGATTACCACAAATCAATAGTTGTGGCTTACACAGTATAGTAACATTCGTTACCATCGATATCTCTTCTAAATTTCCCTTTACTTATATATCATTATATCTGAATGACTTTAATTTATTTCGAACTGCATCTAATTAACATAATAACGTTTCATTTGGGTTAGGAAGAAATTGTTATTTTATGCAATCGATCTCAATAAAAATCCGCAAACGTTAGTAAAGAGAAAATCCTGAATAGCCCAACGCCACAACTTTTTATAACAAATACCGTAAACTCTAGACTATAATAAGCACACCTGTATAATACGCATGTTTGATTTGGCACTAAATTTCCGTAGGAAATTAAAATTCGACTATAATATGCACCCGTAACTTTTCAATATTTTATTAAAAAATTGCGCAAGCAATTATAAGCATAATTGGAATTTTTAATAAAAAGAAATGAAAACGATAGGAAAAAAAAAAAAAACTTAAATTTTAACACACAACAAGCAATACTGTCAAATTATCGGTCTTCATTACTTTCACTAGAACACAGCTAATCTATTGTTGTTGCGTCCAAGTCATAATTATTGATGCCGTCATAATATGTGACATGTACTGTGAGTGCCCGATGGTGTAAATGAACACTTGCACAGCAACCGTATTACAACAACCTCTTACAGCTGCTACACGTTCGTTGTTCGATGTTAAAATACCTGTTTTTAATTTTTGCACGAGTATAATACGCACCCTCGTTTTTACAAACCAAAATGTGGAAAAAAAAGTGTGTATTATAGTTAAGATTTTACGGTATGTGTGAAAAGATGTTATTTGAAGTTGATTATATGTATCATACTGATTTCTAAATATCATGTAAGTTTTTTATCACAAAAGATTTTGATAAGGCAACAGGGTGTGATAAGCACTAATGGTAAAATTATTTCTCAAATGCCGCATAACACACAGGAGTGTTCTATGTAGAAATGAATCATAATAATTAACAATATGAATTATTTTAGCATGAAAGAGCGTACCATAAGCAAATATTTATTACAAATTAATTTGCTATAAGTTAGTTACAATGATATTATTGTAATCTATAAATTTCATACTGTTGTTTGCATATAATCTTTGGACAATCTAAGTAATAACTGCGAGATCTTTCTCAAGTTTTGCACATATAAATGGAATTTTAACGTTTTCCTTGTGAGTGGGAAAATTTGCACTGCTTTCGTAGTAATTTCTTCTTCTTTCCTCCGTAAATGGAACACGTCTTCTGAGACAATTGGATCACGCACAGATGCACGAAAGTCGGAAGGAAAGCAATGAATTCGAAACCACATCCTTTACAACTAATTTTTAACTACCACTTCACTCCACCAATACCACCATACACTCCTAATACGTAACGCCAATTGACCCGAATAATAAATGTTGAGATACAGCTCATTCCATGCCAACGCATATCTGGATGAGAACTCACCCCACACCTTCAACCCACTAGATCCCAATAATTTGTTTCGTTTCTCCAGCCGCCTTTGGGATTTTGGTAGGAATGAAGTTTCGAACCCACTAATCATTTTTCTAGCATTATGCCCTGCAACACTGCATGAAAAAATCAGCTAATAGGGTAAATAAACATGAGAATTTTAAGTAATAATTGGCGTCTTGTCCACTTCTCAAAAACCCGAAATTAGGTTTAGTACTCAGGAAACTACTCACACGCAGTAAATTGTTATTAAAACAGATTTTCATTTGATGAGTTTAGTTATTTCGAATTAATTGTTTTCCTAGAGGAGTACTGACGATATGCGTTATCATTTTGATCATCACCTCAACTGTCACCTTCCTTTTCACCATATCATACTTCTGAAAACACCCACATTAAACGTGTTCGGGTTCATCGTGTCTGTTACGAGAACAAATATGCATATATATTTCGGATATTATATCGGGGATCAAAAAGTATCTATGTTATGAATTGGAATCGGGAATGGCGTAGCTCAACTGTGGTATTGTCCAGTGATGGATTTTTCTTTATTTAAGAAAGTCCTTGAGTAGGACCCCTTTCGCTTCCCACGCAAAAACATTTCCGATGAATGAATCTTCTCCCTTTTGGGAGCAGATTTATCAGAGACAATCATTGTTTTGATTGCTGTTTTATTTTCGATGTATAATGATGAATCCAGGTCTCGTCGACAATGACGACTCTATACGTCAGCACTCAATTTGGGTGACAAAAATCCTCTGAATCAGTATCAATTATTTTGATGTCTTTTAACAGATGAAAACACATAACGATAACTCCAACTTGACTCAGTAACACCATTTGCCGTCAAAAAAGGTACTTTTTGAACTCTTCTTGTTGATACTGTTTACCAGTCGATCTCTACGAGATAAACTTTGGCTCGAACTATGTCATGAGATTAGGATTTCTCTACTATCTTAATTTCGTTAAGGAGTGAATAACATTTCTACTCTCTCTCTCTTTTAACAGGTTGCTACATTGCAGTATTATAGACTTGGTACCCACCTTATCCTTTAGTTAGAATATAATCTTCTCGACAAATATTCAAAAAGCACCAAATAATAAGGTTACAGATTTCGCAATTGTTTGCTCTAATAAAGTATTCTCCATTTGTTCTTTAGATGAACGAAATTCGTTTACTGAGGAGACGGATTAAAGGCTGTTCTCATTGAAGTTGATCTATATGTGGGTACTCTCTGCTCCCCCTTAAGCGTATTGGCGATGAAATGTGACTGCTCTTTATGCACTATTGTAGCCTATTGAGAATTTCATTTTGCAGTTTTGATGTATAAATTTCCTTACTTTAAATATAGCACGATCGAAATATTTCTTTTCGGATGTAACTTCCTAGAAATTAACTTTACTGGAAATCTGGTTAGAGAATTAACTAGTGGAGTTAAATGTTTTGATTGATCTTTCGGAGAGTGCCGTCAGAACGTTTTTGGATCAATGGACAGGAGATGGTGTACAAGTGCGGAGAACTGGGTCTAAAGCCACCAAGAAGACGATGACGCGAGAAGATTGAAGGTGTCTGTAGCTATAGCTCGGGGATCTTGCTTTGACTTATTCCTCGATACAATCAGAGGAAGACCTGCCAATTGTTCCACAAACTATTTCCAGACGCCTTGTGGCAGCGAATCCGCAATTCAAGCGCCTTTTTCCAGTACTGCATTTTACATCAAAACATAGTTGATTTCGTCTTTAGTGGTGACAAGCTAGAGCTAGGTGGAATGCTATAAATTGTCAAAAATGTGGAGTTTAGTTATGAATTTCAGTTGGTTTTGAAGATAGGTGATACCCGCGTATGGGTGTAGAGCACCGTGGTGAACGGTACACTTCTATCCCCATTGTCACGCGGTACACTTCTGCACAGTAGGAGTAATGGACTGAAGTCTAAAATGAAGCCCAAACGTCTGAAGTCGGCCCACTTTAATTATGGAAAGTAAACCTTCAACAGGCCAGCATTACATTGATGATATTCTTCCATCCCACGTGGAATATTTCCTAAATGGTCTTCCATCCGTAACATTTCATTAAAACATATTTCCCGCTTACAGCTCGAGCAGCACAAGATTTTCTACGTTATGGTCAGACTTTTCCATGGCTGGTCAGCTCTCCGGACTTGTCTCTTATGGAACTTGGGACAAGCAGAAACACTAGATGCCGCCGCGTTACTCTGTATATGATTTGGAGGGGGTTGTTCAATAGTTTTGGACCCCACTGCTTCAGGACAACATACGACGTTTATTGAACTCAATGCCCGACATTGTAGTGGCATGCATTGGTCATGAGGTGGTCCGACGTGCCATTGAAGTGGCACAATATTTCTCTAATTATACTCACTGTATTTGTTTCATTGCCTTGATTTTGGGAAGAAGTGAATGATTTATCCGTATTATTACATGCATTAAATTTCATTACAATCCGTTCACTTCTTGGTGTGTTATTTCGAATATTCCTCAGGGGGTTTACAAATAATCAGATGTAAATTAGGGGAAAAAAGATGTTTTCAAAAGATTTAATATAAATGCATAATTTAAAACTCGGAATGATATATTAGCAGGTTCTTTCAATACTATAGTATTAAATGAATGACTTCGACTATAGTGGATTGAATATACCGGTTCTGTTTAATATTGTTCAATTACATTTTTATCTGTATGTTTTCAGAAAATCTGCTTTCTCGATTTGATATGTAATATAATTCGATCATTTAATCGGAAAGTAACAAGAATCGGAAACACACACCAGAGAAAATAGGTAATGATGTT
>BMAW01118854.1:9690-27594 GCA_019974015.1 Nephila pilipes
TCTCTTTCGGAAGCTCCGAGTTTGAAACACCCGCTTTGGCGCCATCTCAAAAAAATCGCCAAGGGGATCCATCAAAGTTCGATTTTACCTGGAATGGATTTTACCTAAAAAAAAATGTAGCAAAATGGCTCAAAATTTTAATAACACTGCTTTTTGAATACTGTAATGTTATTCTATAAATTATAAGCTTCATACACAAATATTTACATGCATGAAAATAATTTTAATGCAAATTAAAGTAAGAAGTCACTAAGCTACGATTACGATGTAATATGAATACAGACAAAAAAACACATGCAAAGCACAAATAACTACTCACAGAAAATCATTTTCAAATCATAAATCAGAAAATCATGATCAATAATATTTCAACAACATTTTTATATCTTAAATAAAAGAATCTTTCTGTAGTGGTGAGTGAGTCACTGGGAAAAAAAATGTAAACAAACACAGACGCGAAAATGAGTATGCGTACTTACTCATTTTAATATTCCTGTATTCTACCGCGTGTAGCGTGGTAAATACGAAATATAGTTCGAAATATTAAAGCAAACCATATTTGTTTTTGAAACCCACTTTGTAAAATACGTAGTCAGTATATAAAAGGAACTTTTATAGTCCTTATATCTGTAATAATTTTTTGAGAATGCTGATTTCCCATTTTTTTTTTTGGTTTTGAATACTTGTAATGTTCACATTCGATAAAGGTATACGCTCAAATCTGATACAAACATACTCATTTCAAAATGAGTACGTCTAGGTATTCATTTTTGAGTATTTCTTTTTTCTCCGTGTGTGTGAGTGTGTGTCATCAAATTTTCGATCGTTAATTTAACCAACTTCCCATCAAGCTAGAGCTTTGAAATTTTGGGAATCGTTCGTACTCGCCTAACAATGCAATATTTATACGTTTGCGACAAGTTTTAACTAATATTTCAATAATTTTAATAAGTCAAAATATTCTTTCCTCTAGGCGCTTTTAGGATTGAGGGAAAAATTTCTTTCCCCCTCTGGGAGCACCGGGCACTCCCCACACCGCATGAGGTTATCGTAAACCTTTTGTACTCACAAAGGGGAGATACTATCTCCCCTTTACAATCTCCGAGATAGTAAGGGTTGCTGACTTTTAGTCAGTAATCATTCGCAAGAAAGAAAGTTTCCAATATTAGGCGCCATATCTTATCACAATAATTTTTTCTGGATTCTGGTTCCCATTCTTTTTTTAATAGAATGACTTACCAACTTTCAAATGCATGTTTTGATTTTAAATTAAGAATTTTTTAATACGCTCACAAATGTCTCTTTTTAAGTAAATTTTAAAGATAAAAATAACTAACAGTATTAACTAATATTTCAATAATTTTCTTTTATAAACTTTGCCACCATATAAAAACGTTGCTTTTAAAAACGTTGGTTTTTATATCGAATTATTACGATTTAACTATCGTCTTATCTACAGTCCAAGAAGTCTTGAATATACATTTTTTCCTCCTGTTTTTCTGTCTCCTTCGATATTCTCGAAAAGCTTTTAATGATAAAATTATTTTCTTAAATTTTTTTTTATCGTATTAATTTAATTATAATGCAAGCTTCATAATCATTCTGAGTAACTACGGCCGCCTAATTCACAGAAAAAGAACTAAGTGCTCCAATATCTGGTTAACAGAGCCTGTTTTGTAGCAACGTCCCCATTGGTGTGATTTTTTGATCAAAAGAGGTCGCCAGGATTCTGATGACGCAATTCATTCTCTTGATACATTTATTACATTGCAAATACAATTGCGGATTTGGCTCGGAAATGTATACGCGCCTTTAAGCGGCTAATGAATAGTTTGTGACGCAATTCATCATCTGTCACTTCAGACTGGGACGGCTCCATTCATTAGCCTGTCCAGCGTTCACTGTCCATTTGCCTGATTGGGTGGATTAAACTTCTCCCATGAGGTTGGGCAGTCTCAGTTGTCCATTCCTAAAATGAAACAGCTTTTAATTATTTCAAAAGAAGTGAACTTATTTATGAACTCTTAATAATATTTGATTGCTAAGAATGCTCATAACTTTTAAGCGCTGGGCAACCCGAGGCTCAGTCTCAGATAACTCCGAAGCTCTGCTGGAGTCGAGGGAACTGATCCACATCATCGCCGAGAAGTTATCTGCGCTTGTCCAGATCAAGGGAATCCAGCAAAATGTTCCTTAATGAAAATCACAAAATATTACAATTAGACAAATTACAAGCGCAAGTTGATTTATGAGAAATAATACCTCCGAGCAGCTATGTAAAATACCCCACCGTAAAGCAATACAAAATTAGAAAAAAAAAATTATGATAATTTTAATAACAAATCCCTAAATTGTATTGACCTCTCCCTCCCTACCCCAATTTAAACACAAAGTGTCCCCGAAACATCTTTCTCTGATAAATTCTTTCTACTTTCTATATTTGAGGTGGTTATACGGGAAGCATCATTTTAATGCATTAAATTACCACTAAGGGAAATCATACAGTGGCGTACCCAGAAAATACATATCGTCATTGCCATGACCGAAGCAATTTCTTAGTTTAGAATTGCCACTCGGAGAAAAGCAAATAATGCACTTTATCAGGCTTATTTAAAACTGTTCAAGTATGGATTTAAATTTATCAAGTTATGAAATTTAAAAGGTAAAGATCATTTAAAAATAATTAGGATACTAAGAGAATGAAATTTACATTCTTTTGGGGGGGTTGCATTTTTTTAGGGACGCAACCCCAACCCCTTTTCAACTACAAATACGAAACCAGCGGCACTCTTTCAGACTCTGCAAAAACATTTCCATTCTTTTCACAGGAATCGGTTTAGTTGAAATCCTTTTTTTTTCTTTGTGGTGGGGGAAAAAAAACATAAGCATGAAGAGAAGAAAAAAGTTATGTTCAAAATTTAGAATATCTATAATACTATATTTTAAAAGAATAATCCTGAAATATTTCGAATTCGGGGGAAATCTTGGGGAAGGGTGCATAGAATGCACCTCCCTCGTCCGGGTATGCCACTGAAATCATATTATAATATATGTAAGTATACATATTTATTGTCGCTTAGGTTAAGTGTTCTGCATGTTTGAATTTAGCAGTACGAAAGATAATAATAGAGAATGACATTAAAATACTGCTGTAATGATTTTTTTTTTGCATCATTTTAGAACTTTCTAAATCAATTTAATCCATTTTTATTAAGGCTTCCGTGGACATGCTAATTTTTTAAAAGTTTCTTAAAGAAATGTTTGTGTAGTTAATACTATGCAACTCTTAATTCTCTGTGAAAAAATTGAAATGCATACCTCATGTACCTCGTGCACGCCAAATTCTCTGCTGGTAAAAAAAAAAGTATTGGGAACAAAACTGTAACGCAACAACCCACCCCCCCGCCGGCGGCCTACATTAAGACGTTCACGTGTTTGTCGAAAGTTTGATGATTTTTAGTGTTAATGAATGCGAATCGTCTAGGAGTACTTAACCCCTCCGTACTTTTATACTCGAGCTCTTTAATGGAAAAAAGTGAAATTTCACTCCCTCTACGAAAACGCTGTTCGAAACACAATTCGCGAACGAAAACTGCATTGATTCGTGGTAGGAATGTTATTACAGAGTCTGAATACCGAACTTCATTCAAATCCGGACTTATTGTCACTTTTTATTCCACTCTCCAATTTCTAACTGAAATGGACATAAAGTCGAATTTCCGGTAGAAGAATTATTCTAATTTCGTTTTTTACCGTCGGAATCGCTTCTATCGGTGGATAACATCATTTTCCGAAAGTTTCTCGGCAATCGGGCATTTTTTTTCTGCACCGCACCTCTCGACTGCCACACCGCGCCAACGTGGAGGTGGCAACCGGGTCCATTGAAATATTACCCGACGCATTGGCCGCGTCGGGTGACTCAACCCGTCGGCTTGAGTGTCCGGGAGAGCCTATCCCCCGCACTCTCCGGTTCGTACGGCTGCTCCCTTGAAGCGTTCCCCAAGAATCGGAGGAAGGTACCTTAAAGACTTATTTTATTTGAAACGACCTCAGATAGACGAGACTACCCGCTGAATTTAAGCATATTAATAAGCGGAGGAAAAGAAAACAACAGTGATTCCCCCTAGTAGCGGCGAGCGAACAGGGAGGAGCCCAGCGCCGAATCCTTGCCTCGTGCAAGGAAATGTGGCGTTTGGGCGAGTCGGGAGTGTGGACCTAGCGTGCGCGGGAAGTCCCCACGATCGTGGCATTTTCCTCAGAGGGTGTGAGGCCGTCCTCGCTCGCCGTGGTTCTCTCTCGGTTCGCCCGCGAGTCGGGTTGCTTGGGAGTGCAGCCCTAAGACGGGTGGTAAATTCCACCCAAGGCTAAATACGACCGTGAGACCGATAGCAAACAAGTACCGTGAGGGAAAGTTGAAAAGAACTTTGAAGAGAGAGTTCAAAAGAACGTGAAACTGCTCAGAGGGAAACGGGTGGGCCAGTGTCGGGGGCGTTCAGCCCCGGTGTCGTCCGCTTCCGCCGAAGCGAGTGAAGGAGCGCCTCTCACGTGGGGGCGCCGTCCTCGCGCCCAGGAGGCGGTTCGGCTCGGGTGCACTCGTCCGCTAAAGCGTCTGGGAGAAGGAAGATCTTAATGTTAAAAAAACAAGTAATCACCAGGTGGCGCTTGAATCGTGAGGGATAGGGAAAATTTCCAAGAGAGAAAAAGGGGGGAAATATAGTACGCGGTTTTTACAATCTACGTTTTCCCGCCAGGTATTAAGAACCGTTTTTTTTTTCAGGTAGCGGTAAGTGATTTCTCTTTCATTACTGGTTAATTGTTTTACATAAATATTATAAAAATACTAAGAAATAACTTTTCATAAAATTTTCCTCTATCATTTTTTATTGAATATGATTCTTGGTTAAGCTTGGAAGGGAAATGATCTTTATTTTAATATGTTGCTACTAATAATCACTTTTTATGTACATGTGTTAATTTTTGTTAAGAGGAAATGTCATTTTAAAATGAACTTAATTTTGTAATTTCTTGCGCAAGTAACAGGCCGAAGCAATTCGTTTTAACAGGAGATTAAAGACCTAAGAGCTCCAATAGCATCCAAGGTTTACACTTATCTTTATTTCATTAATTGCAATACATTTTTAAAAATTACTATATAAATTATATAAACGAAGAGAATATAGAATGCTGAAAGATGACACATTTATATTCACAAATAAATAATACTCGTGTAATATATGTCAGTATTTGGCAAAGAACTGTCAAATGTGAAAATGTATGGGATGAGGAATTTTTAATTCTATGTGTGTATATATATTCAAGTTTTGTTTGAAATAAAAAATTTATTTTGTACATGGGATTCTTAACTATACAATTACATTACACAATTAACAGTAGTTAATAGAATGGAACAAACATATATATATATATATATCTAATACATTTTTTATGAACTATACATGAAAGCCTTTCAAGTTACCATAACTTTAAAAGTAAATACAAAATTGAAAGTAAAATAACTAATTAAAAAATAAAAAGTATAGATTATATTTACCCTTGTCTAAGACTTGATTTATAAAAATGGCTGTGGGGAAGTTATACAAAATATTAATTACAAATTATTCAGTTTTATTTATTTTTTTACAATCAAAAGTTGCATTGTGTTTTCAGATACTCAAATCTCAGTTTGCCAGATTTTCCAAGCAAGCACTGATAATTTGATTCCTTTAAAATATCTCATTTTAATGTAAAGCCAATTACACTGTGGGATTCGAACCAACATTATGAATATTACAATCATTAGTGCACAACATATAGAAGTACTTGCATACAGCATGTTTCCTTCATAAAAAAATTATAAATGCAGGAAAGTTAAATTTCGCATGCAACCTGACTGCAATGTAAAAAAAAAAGGGGAAGGATATGAAATTTATTTTTTAAGCAGTAAAAAAATTATAGCTATAATTTACATGAAGTGCTTTTTACTTATTTTAAAATCGTTTTCCCTTATAAAAACAATGAAATTATAATACATACTCTTTTTTTTTATATAATGAATTTATATGCATATCTTTTTTTCTATCCCTCGCCGATTTCGTATGGTAATTAAAACAATCATTCCAAAAAATTAAGCTGCAATCCAACTTTAGGAAAGGTTAAAAAATGTTTTTTAATTAATAAAAATGAAAACTATTACAAATTTCATAAACTAACGATACAATTTAAAAACTAAATAATTCAAAAAGCATGTAATTAGAGAATTGTGATTTCCTTAAACTTCTTTAAAAACTGATGAAAGTCTTGTTGCATCAAGAAATGTCAAATGTTATTCCTTTCCTTCGATATTTAAACAATAGCATTATTGCTGCCCAATTGTAAACATCCGTTTCAATGTTGAGCTCAGATTTATGTCCAAATCCCTTTTTCCCCTATTATAAAAATCCCTACTCTCTTAAGATCATGCTGTCCCCAGACGCATGTCTCCTCCCCTTCCAGAGGACGCCGCACCCCGTTCGTTTTTGTGTGCCGTGAGAGCGGATACTTGTATGTGGACTCCGAATGAGGATGTTCCGATCTCTTCCGCCCGGGTCCGGACCCGTGTGGTGACCGGGGATGACAGAATAGTTTCACTGTAGCTCATGCATGTCGTAAAAGGCGACTAAAATGGGTACCCAGCGTCTGGGGGTATAGCCGGGCACCCTGCCTCTGGGGATTATATCGGGGGACCTCAGGAACTTGCCTTTTTCAGGTAAGTACGGGCATCATGACCCCGAGGCACCTTAGTGATCTTTTTCTTTCCCATGGGGTTTACTGTCTTTGGTAAACACGGGTGACGCACTCCCGGGATACCCTAGCGATCTTTCTCTATTTTCGACCCTCCTTCTTGTCAACCATTTTTACCTTTCAACTTCACGTCTAGACCACAGTTTCATCTTGTTTGGCGCAGCATAGCCATATCTGGCTCTTGCACCAATAAACTTTACATTCACTCAACTTTACATTCACTCCGCCCGGGTCCGCAGCGGACGGTGGCTTCCGACTCGTCGCCTCCTACTTTGTATGTTTGGCGGTGCAGGTGGGTTCTTGGGTAGCCGTGAGCACGCTCTCTTGGCGTGGCCGGTGGCTCGCTTCGCCCGCGCCGCTTTTATTTTTCTTTGGAGGCCGACGGTGTTGCGGCGCAGTAGGTCGGTGCCCCACCCGACCCGTCTTAAAACACGGACCAAGGAGTCTAACATGTGTGCGAGTCACTGGGTCTCGAAGAAGCCCACGGGCGCAAAGAACTTTATTTAGACCTAACCACTCTCCTTCCCCTACTCCCTGTCCTTTCCTCCCTGCCCCGGCTAGGGTTCAGCCCCGCTCACCCCTTCCCATCGGCAGTTCTACCCTCTCACCTACCGCTACCCTGCCCCGGCGAGAGCGGAGCGCTTGCTCCCCCTCACCCACGGCAGACCCTACCCTCCGCTCGCTTCTACCAATCATATCGCTCATCCCACTCAACACTCATAAGTCACTCTAACACTATTCAATCCTCTCTTTACTACCAATTCAAAAATTTTACTCACAAAATCATTAATACCTTCATGTTTCTATCCATGCCATGCTCCATTAGACAAAGAAAAAGCAGTTCACGCCACTGCTGGAACTTTAAAAAACGTAGCCTACCTGATGTCAGGATCCCCCACTTTCACGTGAGAGGCGCACCGACGGCCTGCCACTATCTTAGCATATGAGACGGAGCCTGAGCACACACGTTGGGACCCGAAAGATGGTGAACTATGCCTAGACAGGACGAAGACAGGGGAAACCCTGTTGGAAGTCGGAAGCGGTTCTGACGTGCAAATCGATCGTCTGATCCGCGTATAGGTCCTCTATCGAATTCACGTGTGAATTTCGAGGAGCCGGGACTCCGAACCCATTTGGTACCCCAGGGTGAGGCCAGGTCTTTTTTCATGAAAAAAAATCAAATTTTCGACTTTCGTCTCGAAATTAACTGATTAATTATGCTTGAATTTCTTTCAAAAATGGCAATTAGTTACGTTTCCATGAGCTCTACAAGAATATATCAATGTTTTTCGAGGGAGGACGAAATTACGAATTTTGGTCTCCAAAATGAATGGATTTTTGAAAAATGAAAAAAAGGTCTATTTTTTCCCACTTTTCTTAATAATTTCCATGTGAATTCTTTATAAATTCGTATTATAATCCATTCGGGTATGTACTATATAATTCGGGGAAGTTTTTCACTGAAAAAAAGATTGTTAGATTCAGACCGGAAGTGGCTTCGAGCTTTTTAATGGAAAAAAGTGAAATTTCCCTCCCTGTATGAAAACGCTCTTAGAAACACAATTCGCGAACGAAAAATGCATTGATTCGTGGTAGGAATGTATCGAAGACACTTAATACCGAATTTCAAAAAAATCCGCTCGTATTCTTCTTTTTTATTCCACTCCGGAATATGGACCGGACTCCGGAATATATACTAGACTTGCACTTACCCAGAAATAAATTAAAATACTTAAAAGCTTAAAACATTACAGTTGATAGATTAAAAGTTAAATGCTTGGTAAATAAGATGTTTACGAAGGAAAGGTCATTTGATTTTTTTTAAATATGTATTTTTTTGAATTCCTTCTATTAGCTCACACACTCCCTCTCCTCTCACACAAATATAAGAAAAATTATGACGTAAGTTGAGTCAGTGTGCCGAGATATTCTCATAGTAATGGAATATGATATGAACTAATCATGGTGGAATATTCTTTTGTGCTTTTATGTACAATAAAAGTTTGCATTTTTGTTCAGATGACCCTGCTCTGTGGGCCAAAGGTTTACACAAGGCTGGTCGCATGCGGCAGGCGAATTTGCAAGGTCTGATTTGTAAAATATTCATTACTTTCTACGTCATCTAGATCCTCTTCCTCTGAGAGCTCTAAAAATCTTTCTACTGGGACAGAGAAATCTTGGTTTTCTTTAAAAAAATTTTTGTTATTAATTGCAACTATTTTTGGGGATGAGTTCACTTTTAACTTCGAGGTTGTTTCGGGAATGAGGGGAGATAAAATAGTCTTCGCTGCTTATTGGAGGATTGATTGTTCGTATCTGGCATTCGTTCTTCATAATCAATTTTATTTGATTAATTATGCCGCTAAGCGCGAGACTATTTTGATTGATTTCATTTATAAAAGGAGTTTTAATTCCACCCTAATTAATCTTATGATTTTTATTTGTTCCGGAGAGAGTTTCATGGAAGATTTGTTTGCATTAAGAAAACGTTCTAACCTATCCGTAAGTGTCTTATAATTAAGCCTTGGGAACATAACAAAATAGAATGGCATAAATCAGGAGCAATTGAAAACGGCACTGATCTCGCTTTCTGGGAGTGATAGCCGTGAGTAATCCAGTTGGGCTATTTGCGATTTTCTCTTCACTAACCTAGGGGACTTTCAGTGATTCGAGTTACATAAAAGTACGATTTCTTCCCAAACAATATGAAACGTGATTACGTCAATTAGATGAAGATAGAAGTGAAAGGATTCAGATATAATCATATGTAAATCCATATGTAATTAATTGAGAATTACGGGAGATGCGGTGTGAGAATGCAATTGAGACTTCTTAGTTTTCAGGATTTTCCCCCCCTCTAACAGTATCAAGCTACATAATTACTTTGGAAGAGTTATGAAAATAAAGCACTAGCGGACTGGTAAAACAAATTTCTCATTTGAATCTTAAATTATGACTGTGATTTTTGGGAGAGCGACTTTAGGTATTCTACAATGATAAATAAACACAGAATCTGTTTTATTCTTGAATGTCTTCAATTGGAGTTTAGTAGTTTCTGATTTATATATGATACTGAGATATGGCGCAAGAGCCGAATAAGAATGGTCACACAGTAAATAATGGAAAAAATGAAAATCACACTAAGACAGTCGAGAGCGTCGATGAAGCAGCTGAACCACCAAAGGCGATTAGCACGAAAAGTAACCACAAAAATTCCAAAGTAATTAAATTGCTAATAACGGTCCAAAAAACAGAATCACTTGCAAGTCCGAAAAATCAATGGATGCAAATCAGAAACTATGAATCCATTCGAGCCACAAAACGTGCGATCATTATGAGCCACAGCCTTATCAGTGCTGCTGTCATCTTTCTAACTCAGCACATTGTTGGCTTGGTACTATCGTGTTCATTTCTCAAAGGAATTTATTTTAAAATTTATTGTTAAATTAAGATCATGGCAATTTTAAGTGTTCTGTGTGTCAAGCTTTTCAAGCACTTTCTTAAGAGTTGGTCCTCAACGTCCCCTAAATTTGTCTTCCTCCAAAAACGACCCCCCTTCAACATCCTCCGGTGAACGTAATCCAACCCCTTTGACACACACTATTTATCGCCTTTCAAAATGACCTTGGTTCTATTTCCGGCTTTCTGCCTGCCCTTCTATCGATTGTTGCTATACTATAAACAACAGGTCTTCAAACTGGGTTCCGCAAAGAGAATTCTTCTACCGGAAATTCGACTTTATGTCCGTTTCAGTTAGAAATTCGACAGTGGAATAAAAAAGAATACGTCCGGATTTGAATGAGAATAAGTATTCAGACTGTTCGATACATTCCTACCACGAATCCTACTTGTTTAATCAAAGAGCCAAAATTTTAATTTTTTTTATAAAAGATTGAATTCTTAAAGTAAGTTTGATTGTAAATGTCAAGAAACAAAAACAAAGAACATTAAATTAAGTTTCTCGTTTTTTCAGATTAGGTATGTCAATAATTACTCATTAAGAGTATCAAAATTTGACATACCTTTTCTGTCGTTCCGGGGAGCTGGTGCTTTATATCGTTTGTTGCAAGCGAAATAAACTCATCATCTATTTAAAATGAAAACTCTGCACTTGTAAATAAAAATATGTATTCTAATTCATTACTACAGTTGCACATCACTACAAGACAACACGGGTTACATAATAGAGCAAAAAGCGTTCTCTCTCGTTCTTAGTTCAAGTAAGTGTTCTGTTTTGACGCTGCTCACTCCAAACCACAGCGTCCTCTGGCCGGAGTCACGTGGTTTCAGATGGGAAAGTATTCAGTTCGGAACAGTAAAATTAAGCATAAATAAAAATTTTATGGATAAAATAAAATTTTAAATTTCGTAAAAGTCACGTGCTTCAAATACATTAGCTGAGACACATTAAGTCACACATTAGTCTCCATTCTTTGGCTTAGGGGAAGAATCGCCCACTTATTTCACCATTTTCAAGGTATAAAGATAAAATTGACGCCACTCTTTTAAAATTGAGATTTTGGCAGAATTTATTTTGAAAGATAATATTGAATACTTTCCTAATTTGCATAATATTTTAATAGACTGTGACGCTAATCCTGGTAAAAATTAGTTTGGTCCAACATTAATCAGATCTGCAAAAACGCATTTCATGAATTGTTCAAAAAGAAAAATTTTCTTGGATCCAAACTCCTTCTCAAGACTGTGACACCTCCAAACTCCCAATAAAAGAAAGAGAACAACAAATTGATATATCGACCGACATTCAATTGAAACTAAATTTTAATCAAGTTGATATTATGCACTTTTGGATTGATATTTGAAAAGAATGCCCTGAAATTTTACTAAAAAAGCCGTGAAATGTCTCATGTCATTTGCTTCAATCTGTTTCAACATATGTATGCGAAAATCTTGGAAAACAGATTGGAAGCTGAAGATGACATTAGGTTGCAGATTTCAACAATTATTCCAGACGTAAAAAATGAAGGGGAAAAAATGAAATAAAATAAAATCATACATGCAGAAAATCAACTTTATATTGAACACATAAGTATAAATCCAATTTACTGAAAACCAAAAGCTGTCTACTTTGTGAACAATAGAAGAGCGATTCTAGTTGTTTTATTGAATTTTCCATTTAGAAAAAAAAAAAAATCAAATTCTATTTCAGTAACATAATACGCCATTTGTCACCGGGGGTAAGAGGTATTTCTAAAGTTTTGTTGACTTTTCACTAAATATTTATGAAATTTCTTCATTTTCCTTTCATACATCGATCGTACAAGTAATTTTACATTGTTTTTGCTGCTAATTTGTTAAATTATATATATAACTATAATACATTGTTCTTTCGGCATCTGCAATTAGACTTTTCGGGGGGGGGAGGATTATTGATCGAAAAAGCAGTATAACATGATAATCCCCTTAGAAAAATATTAATAAAATGATTTAAAAAGAATTATTAAAAGAGTATTTTCAAGGATAAGTGTAAGGCGGGTATATATTCAAACAACGCACAGCTCTGTAATATTTATTAAGCCACAAATGAACTTTTCCTACGGTGGGATTATTTTGGATCTAAATTATATTGCAATTATAAGACCAAAGGATTATCCAGTTATGTTTTTACGTACTTATTTTTTGTGAAACATGTGAAGCGAAAAAAAAATCACATTTATTTTTACATCTCTAATGCATGTTAATTGGGAAAAAAAATTTATGTCTTAGTATTACTTAATAAAATTGTTCAATTTTATTTATATTATTAACGCTGAGAAAACAATTTATTTTCATATACTTCTGCCGCAGTATACAATAATAAAATAAAATGACTTGTTATTATGAGTTTTTATTTTATATTCACGATTTAGATCTACCGGTATACCGGTTTTGTTCGATAATTTTACCTAATTACCAGTAGTAGAAAAATTCGGGAAATTCAATTGGGAGAAACAAAAGCTTGCTGTAGCACTTATTTCTCATGTGGTCGTGCATTTTTCTTAAAAAAAAAAGTTGTTGAAGTACTCTTAGTGTTGATTTCAGATAAGAAAGAAACTTTTGGTAGGATTTGTTAAAATATACTTTAATAAATAGCATTTGGAACAGCTTTAGTATCATCTACCTGCCAAATTTGACGCAATTTTTTGGCGCCAGGTATCGCGTTTTAAAAAAGGGTTACCATCAAAATTTCCAACGAAATTCCATGATCAAAAAATTTACATATTACAAATTTATAGATATTTTTAAGGGTACTAGGACATGTGAAAGTGAAAATAAAATGCCGAGTTTAAGATTCTTTCTTTTTGCGACATTTATGTTTTAAAAATTCATACAACTTAGGAATTTTTGTGTGTATGTACCTGAATGATATTTCAGTCATTTTATTGAACTATGTAAGGACATTTTTTTTTTGTCAAAAAGTTCTTTCCTTTTAAGTTGAATATGGACATGATTTTTCAGATATAACATAATGAACCTGAACTTTTAGTGACAGTATTGTATATTTTCTTTGAAACAATTATAGAAATTCGTAATTTTGGAAATTTATTTTCTTTTTTTTTCAAATAAAAAACTATTTCTTAAAACTTAGGTATCGCTTAGAGTGCCATCCAGTGTGATGTGGTATGGGTTGAACCAAATTGTCATTTATCGCCACACCTGGCGGTGTTTTTTGGTTAAAAGTTTGTGTGTGCAATACAAAAGGCTAGCTTAGCATTGCTTTGAGAACTGTGATTTGCTACTGTTTTCACTCTTCACCACAACATAAAAGAAAAAACCCTTTCTACTTCTACATTAGTGGACTGGTGTGAACACAAAATATATTCAATGTAATTATGTGTCATACCTTGTATGACACAAATTATTAGCTTGAATGTGTTTAAATACAACCATCCAACGATTTTTGGTTGAAACATGTTCGTTCCTAGGAATGAATTTCGGCATCCTGAAGCTGTGATGGGGAAACGGCCTAAGCCAGCGACTCAACCTGAAAAGGATGGGGGGAGGGGGCATAACTACATTAAATGTTAGGTGCGAGCATATCCAAAAGAAAATATTATTTAAGAAATTAATTAATTTACTGAAAGGAAAGCGAAACAAAATATATTCTGACGCAACGGAAAAATAAAATATACGTTTACACTGTATAATACAGTTGTAAATAGGATTGTATCAGTACTGGTGTGTGTTCACAATGTTTTTAATAGTTAACAAGTCAATAACAAATTAAAACAGTTTAAACAATGTTAGTGACTCCCATGAGCCGGTCTTGTGGAGCATTTTTTACCAAGAAAAGTAAAATCGCGCAGACGTTCCAGACAAATACATCCATGATTCTGTTTTAATCTACTGCCATGATATTATTTAACACGGTGCATTGGTTAACACGCAAATTACAACATACACATTCACGATGGTTTCGATAGCGATATAGAAGGATCGACTCGGTTGAGACAGGTAGGAATTGAATGAGAGAGATGACAAACGCGCTTGCTCCAAGGTTTCTCAAGACATTCTAGAATGTTCGGGACAAATCGGAACTCTCGCGAAGCTGCGAAAATGTTCGATACGGCGGATAGAGAGCAACAGATTCTGGTTTTGTAGGATGCAGCGGATCGGTGTTGCCAATTATTACATTTATTTGTGGCAATTTGTAATTAAATTGTAATTGTGGTAAATCGTTTAAAATTAAGTTCGCAGGGTACCTTTAGCGTCAAAATACATTACTATTGAACACATCGTTTGTGTTTAAGAGAAAAGGCGATGAAGGATTCTAATGGCTAGGTTTAGGTAATTATAAAAACGGAATGGTCACATTAGTTATAAAGGGAAACCGTTTAACACTGACACGCTTTTCTTGAGAAAGGTTAACACGAAAAATATTGCGGTTCCGACAAATTACTTATTATTTTCGCACTCCCCCCTCCTTTTAACAGGAAACCAAAATCACCTAACTTGAAAAAATTTCTCTTTATGAACCAAGACATTTTTTTTTTGTTAGACGAAATTATTATTGATTATCCGATCCACTCCAATATTAAATTTAAAGCTTATGTTTTTGCTACCAAATATACTTCAAATGTTTAATAACACCTTAATCAGAATACTATACAATACTTGAAATTCCACGATATGCATTATCACAAGTGATTTCTATATCACTTGTCTTGGAAGTATTTGCTAGCAATCGAAGAAAAAGAATATTTCTAAAACAATTAGATGTACTATATATTGCACTCTGCATGGAATTAGAACATTTTTTTCGGGTTTTTTAGTGAATATGTATAATTATGTGTTACATGAAACACGATTTTCAATGTATGCACCTACAAATACGAATTTTAGTAAGAATTATTTTAATACAGTTCAACAGCGTCGAATTTATTGGCATTTTTTTCTTCTTTTTTAGCGCGCATTGTTTGACGCCAAATATTCTAGTTCCCGAAGATTCGTTATTCACTAAACTCGGAATTCTTTGTCATAATTCCCTCTTTCGAAAATTTCATTCGCCCTTTGCTTTCTCAAAGAAAACGTTTTGATAGCTTGATACTTTTCTTTTACTCGAATCTCTTGGCTCGTAAAGTAATATTTAATGTTAATTAAATATCTCTTTAATGAACACGCTATAAGATATATATATAAGGTAGAGGTGTACCAAATTTTCTACAGTGTGTTATAATAAGAAAATAGATTTCATGCCACAGCAAAAGTAACATAGAAAATAATAATGCAAATTAGTACAAAAAGGAAGGGAATATAAACACGTTTTTATTTTATTGATCCGCTTATCCTGAATAAAAAAAAAAAATTACAAAATCGGAGATAATCTATAGAGTGCTTCAATTCATAGGCCTGAGAGTTCAAAATTCCTTTATTATTTTTTTTTTATATGTAAATGCCTTAAAAACTAAAACATCTACAGTATATTAAGACTTAAAGTAAGTAATTCGTCAAAGTTAACCATTTTCTTTGCTGACAGTGCAATGGTTGCGTCAGATCTTTCAAAAAGGGGATTTTTTTCTTAAAATTTTTTTTAATTTGTTGTTAATATGCGCTAACATGTTGTTTGGATAAAATAAGAGTCTACACAAATACGCGGACATAAAATAAAGGATATAAGGTGTTTGGTACAAAAGATTGACATAAGAATACATTATGATTATAATTATGTTTAGTTTGCTTAAGGTATCCGTACACCTTTAAAATGTCAAATTTTGTCAAAATGTTCGATTTTCTAATATTAATGTCAGTTTAAAATTTAAACTTTTTTCTTTCTAATAGAGTTTGAATTTTCCTTAAACCTTATTCTGAACTTAAGTTACAGGGATTTGAATTTTACTCGGTAGCTAATTTTTAATTGCATTTGAAAGTTTGTTTTTGATTTTTCTCAAAATGAGTTTTCTCGTCATATTTACATATGGAACGTAGATATCAGAAAAAGTTATGAACCAAATAAATTGAACGCTTTTAGTAACATAGATGTAAATCATGTATTATTATAAATTTTTTATTTTTCATTGTTATTTGACTCGAAACACAATAAAAATTGTAGTAATATGATTTTCATCATAAAAGTAGTACCAGCCCCCCAAAATGTTATGATGAATAAGATAAAATTTACAGAATAATGATATTTGAGTGTTAATCTGATAATCAATTTATGTACTATTTTCACCATGTTCTCCACTCTAATTTTTTTTTTTTTTTTTTGAATAAAAAGCAGATTATTAAATGGTGTTTTTCATAGTTTTAGGTTATATTTTAGCATTAAAAAATATTTTGATAGCAAATATCAATATATTTCAAAAAATTTTCTCCGAAGGTGCAAGGATACATTAAGGTATATATTTAAACACATTGCTAAGATATATTTAATTTCATATTTTATTGCCTGCTTTTGGTTCAGTATCCGAACAAATGATACTAATGTCTATATTAATAATTTATCTTTTGCCCTTATTTTAATTTAACAGTTAATTTTTTTTACGGCAAAATCATCTGCATTTATCCTTTTTGTTGTTCACGTTGACAACATTTTTGTATTTTAGAATGTTTAGCGTGTAAAAAAAAACGCATTAGGAATTTCAAGTATTTTCTTTTCTTGATACTAATTGCTTCTATAGTGGCTGGGGATCAGAAGTACGCTTACTTTATGCTAATTAATATTCATATTGAATAATTCTACCTATTCGGGAATTTAACGGGAAAGAAAGAAAAAAAAAAAAAAAAAAAAAAACACATTTGGGAGTTATCGATAAAAAAAATCCAACCAGACAAGTGTGGGGGCTACATTTTACTTTATATCTCAAAAAATATTATTTAGAACATATTTTGAATCTGTGTTATCATGGGATATTTGTGGTCCCATTTTGCCGTATTTACGCTGCAGTTTATGATTTTTAATTAGTCGACATTACATTCCAAATTTATTATAAACAAATGTTCCTTTACAAATTAAGTGTTCTGTCCCGAGCTTTGTGTACTTATTCTAACTAAAAACCAAAGTGAGCAACACCAAATAGTTAAAAAAAAGTTAATCATTTATCTTTAGTTTTCAAATATTTATGACGTTCATTCAAAATACATTTTTATAATTTCGAGTTTTGCGAAATATGCAACATTTGACTGAAGTAGTTACCCCAATAAAATTTTGAAAGGAATGCTTGCGCCGAAATTTGGTTTAGTTTGATTTTATTAACGTCGCATCATGAAAGCAACACGATGACTATTTGTAACGGATCTCATAATTTTGAACCTCGGTCAAGTGACGAGGACGACACCTGAGCTGACACCCCTTCTTCCAACTTGCACCAGCTACACGGTGGGTCTGCGACCAAATTTGGATTGCATGAAATAAGCGAACGTTCTTTTTGAAGCATCTGATATCTGTAATAAGTAATTCTTATGCACTTTCTAGATTTCTCAGTTACAATTTAGGTAATAAACGTTATCATATTTAGTAAATGAGTTTACTAAGGGTGGAAAAATTACACTTGTGTGCAAATTACGTTATTATTTTCCAGAGAACAAAAAAAAAATTACAAACTAATCTTAATAAGGAAAACAAAATGCAATTATAAATTTGAGAGAAAAAAAAGTGAATGCATTTAAAAAACAAACATTTTC
>BMAW01118854.1:27604-74563 GCA_019974015.1 Nephila pilipes
TTGGAATGGATAGCGATGTTACTGTAAGAGTTAGAGGAAAGCTGGGAGATGAGTTTGTGTGTGTGTGTGGCGATGGATGGGATATTTATAATTCTCTGTGGATATAGCGGACTGCCATATATCTGGGGGTTTCGGATATTGAGCGTAGAAATGAGTTTTGAGTACATTGATGCAGGTTTCTATTGAATTTTGCAGTGGTCCCCTAAATTTGGCAGCCGTATGTGATGATTGGAAGAACACAGATTTTGTAGATAAGGAGTTTATTCCTGAGAGAGAGTTTAGACTTTTTCACCAGTATTGCTTGCAGGGAGTAGAACTTCTTTGAGGCTTTCTCATTGGTGTTTTGGATATGGTCTTGGTAATTTAGTTTACTGTCGAGGTGGAGGCCGAGGTAGGTGATGCTATCAGTCCATTCGATGTAGTCGTCAAATAGGTAGATTGGAGGAGGGTAGTCTGTTGTTCTAGTAGATTTTGTGAAGAAGACTGCATGAGATTTGTCGGCGTTTATGGAGATTCTCCAAAGGAAAAGCCAGTCTTCCATGATTCCTATGTTGTCTTGGAGAATATTTTGAGTTTCCAGCGTGGGTTTGTGACTTGTGAGGATCGCCAATCATCAGCAAATAGGCAGACCTCAACCTGAGATGATGTAAGGAAGTCGTAGATGAAAATTTGGAATAATAGGGGAGACAACAAATTGCCTTGGGGACAGCCCGTAGAAATATTGTAGGTATCAGATAGGTAGGATTGGAGTCTAACTTGGAAGGTTTTATTGTTGAAAAAACTATTGATGATAAGGATGATGCAAGTAGGAAATTGGAGTTTGATGAGGTAGTAAATTAAACCTTCATGCTAGATGCGATCAAACGCCTTCTGGACATCAAAGAAAATACCACCTGTAGCTATTTTTCTTCGCCCAATCATCAATTACTCTGCTTCTGTTTGGGGTTCGGCCGCCCCAACTCGTATGAAAAAAGTTCAAATAATGCAAAAAGAGATACGCAGGATCATGACAAAATCTCCCTGGTATATTAGGAACACAGTAATTCACAATACTCTAAAAATTAAGTCCATTGAAACCTACATCACCGAACTCTCGCAAAATGTTTACACCACTATTTTAAATCAGGAAAACGAAATTATAAGGGCCCAAACTCTTTTCACAGATCCACATTCAAAATACAATTTTGTCCATAAAACTACCAAATGGTTTCTTCTATTAAAATCCCCATTATGTTTTTGCACTTAAAGCTTAAAACCTACAACATTGTATAGAAAATAGCATCAATGAATTTTTAAAAATATTAAATTTCCTCTATCTCACACAGTGTCGATACCGAAAAGTATCACTGGTACTCCTTCGATATTTCTTCCTTCATTGCTTTCCGTTGAAGACACACCGCTGAATGGTGCCATCTATAGGCCTCTTCCGTCACAACATTTTACTACAGATTGAGCAAAAGCGATGACTCGCTGACGCTCGTCAACTATTGTATGTCTGTCTGTGGGTTCCGAAAACTGCCATCGGATACCTGCCTCGGCTAGGGTTGAGCCCCGCTCACCCCTTCCCATCGGCAGTTCTACCCTCTCACTTACCGCTCTCCTTCTTCCCTTCCCTCGACGAGAGCGGAGCGCTTGCTCCCCCTCACCCATGGCAGACCCTACTCCCTCTCCTGCCCTCCGCTCGCTTCTACCAATCATATCGCTCATCCCTCTCAACACTCATAAGTCACTCTAACACTATTCAATCCTCTCTTTACTACCAATTCTAAAATTTTACTCACAAAATCATTAATACCTTCATGTTTCTATCCATGCTATGCTCCATTAGACAAAGAAATAGCAGTTCACTCCACTGCTGGAACTTCAAAAAACGTAGCCTACCTGAGGTATCGTAAACCTTTTGTACTCACAAAGGGGAGATACTATCTGCCCTTTACTATCTACAAGATAGTAAGGGTTGCTGACTTTTAGTTAGTAATCATTCGCAAGAAAAAAAGTTTTCAATATTTGGCGCCATGTCTTATCACAATAATTTTTTCTGAATTCTGGTTCCCATTTTTTTTTTTTTTTAATAGAATGACTTACAAGCTTTCAAATGCATATTTTGATTTTATGAGTATTATGAATTTTTTAATACGCTCACAAATGTCTCTTTTTAAGTAAATTTTAAAGTTAAAAATAAGTAACAGTTTTATCTAATATATCAATAATTTTCTTTAATAAACTTTGCCACTATATAAAAACGTTGGTTTTTATATCGAATTATTTACAATAATAACTGTAAACTGAAATAGGGCTGCTTCCCGTAGGACCATTTGAATTATGAGGTGTCGTTGTAAAACATTTTATTTTGATGTCATACATATTTTCTTACTTCCACCTTCAATATATATACACTCCTCCTCTTTCCCTACAATGTTCCGTGCGAATCTTTCATTGTTCGAAACAGTGCTAGAAGTCATCTTCTGTCAGCTCTTAAAAGACGCGTGCCGCTTTCTCTTTCACAGCATCAACTGACTCAAATTTTGTTTCTTTTAAAGTAAATTTCACCTCAGGAAACAGATAGAAGACGTATAATCCGACGAATAAGATGGTTAGCCTAGCACTAGGTTGCTGTACTTTACCTAGGACACTTCATGACAATGTGAAATGAGCCCGCTTCATTGTTTTGGCGCATTGTCTCTGGGAAAAATTTGCCGCACGGATTCTTTGGAAATGTCTACAGTCTCGGCAATCACATGAATTCTTAGATCGAACCAGATAACGATTATATCTTTTCTTCGGTTTTATCATCCGTTTCTCACGTAGAAGGGCAACAGTGGAGTTAATCATCTTCAACGTCTCCTAGCCATCTTAAAAATAATTAAACCATTCAAAAACACGTGCAGGCGATAAACATACATTACTTCTTTCAGTAAATTATAAATTCCTAGTTTAGTCATTTTACCGGCAAAAAAAAAAAAAACTCTGATGAGAACAAAGGCTTCAGCTACACGGATTTGTTTACAGAAGCGAGAGACACTGCATTCGAAAAAGAAGGCTTCACAGCTACTGACCGCTGGCATTTCATACAAGCATACTTCCTCTTCTACGATGACGATCCGATGTTTATTGAGTGCCAACTTAAACAGTGCTTTACCCAGTTTAAATTTAATTCATAAAACGAGAAAGAAACCTACATATCACATTGCGCTTTAGGAACACGCAGAAGAGAGTAAGAAACAGGAGGAGAAGGAAGCTTAAAGATAGGGAAAAGGAAAGAAAATTTCTTTCCCCCTCTGGGAACACCGGGCACTCCCCACACCGCATGAGGTATCGTAAACCTTTTGTACTCACAAAGGGGAGATACTATCTCCCCTTTACTATCTCCGAGATAGTAAGGGTTGCTGATTTTTAGTCAGTAATCATTCGCAAGAAAGAAAGTTTCCAGTATTTGGCGTCATGTCTTATCACAATATTTTTTTCTGAATTCCGGTTCCCATTTTTTTTTAATAGAATGACTTACAAACTTTCAAATGCATGTTTTGATTTTATGAGCATTATGAATTTTTTAATACGCTCACAGATGTCTCTTTTTAAGAAAATTTTAAAGTTAAAAATAACTAACAGTTTTAACTAATATTTCAATAATTTTCTCTAATAAACTTTGCCACCATATAAAAACGTTGGTTTTTATATCGAATTGTTTTAAAATGTTTTTCTGAATTTCACTTGGTGCGAGTGTGTGTGTCTTCAACTTTTCGATCGTAAATTTAACCAACTTCCCATCATGCTAGAGCTTTGAAAATTTTGGGAATCGTTCGTACTCGCCTAACAATGCAATATTTAGACATTTGCGACAAATTTTAACTAATATTTCAATAATATTTTTAGAAACGTAATTTGTGTAGTAACCTGGTGCCATCTGTGGGAGATATATTGAGTTTCGCACAGAGAGTGATCTTAAAGACGAGAGAGATATGAGGATATTTACAAAGTTTTAATTTTCTTAATAAACTTTGCCACCATATAAAAACGTTGGTTTTTATCTTGTTTATCATATAAATATGATTTCCTTTTAGTATGTATAAAATCAGCACGACGAAAATCCTTGGGGTAGTTCCGCAAGAGGTGAGAGGAAATAAACAAAATATGACCTAGTGGTGGTCGCAACTTCGCCATCAAATCTCTACCAATCAATGCCATCACTAATCTTACCAAAATTTTTAATAAATACCTCATCCATAACTACTTTCCTGGGTCCTGGAAGCACGCAATCATAACCATGATCCCGAAGCCCAACAAAAATCACCAAGATCCTCAAAACTATAGACCAATCAGTCTCATCTCATGCATAGGAAAAATTTTCGAAAAAATCCTACTTAAAAGAATCCAATCCTTCAATGATCAAAATAACATTATCCCTCCGCATCAACATGGGTTCAGAGCAGAGACTTCAACCTGCCATCAACTTCTTCGTGTTACCAACTTCATTAAATCCAACCTTCAAAACCGAACCTCCACCGGTGGACTCTTCCTCGACGTCCAGAAGGCGTTTGACCGCATCTGGCACGAAGGACTTGTTTTCCGACTTATAAAACTTAACTTTCCTGACTATATTATTCGTATCATCCATAGTTACATTACCAATAGAACCTTTCAAGTTAAACTCCACCCAAACCTCTCCAATATCCATAAAATCTCTGCAGGTACTCCGCAAGGAAGTATTTTATCAGCAATATTATTCCAAATCTACATCTTTGACTTCCCTACCTCTCCACACGTTGAAATCTGTCTCTTTGCCGAAGACGCTGCAATTCTCACAAGCAACAAAATTATCTCCAAAATCTACTGCATCCTGCAAGAGTACATCAACGCCCTCGAAGACTGGCTCTCCTTCTGGAGAATTGCCATCAACGCGGACAAATCAAACACCGTCCTCATCACTAAAAGTCAAGCCCAATTCCCTCCTCCAATAAACTTTTTTTCACAGTTATATTGAATGGACTGACAGCACCATGTATCTTGGCCTTCACCTTGATTGCAATCTTACCTACCGCGATCATATTAAACTTATCTCTGAAAAAGCCTCCAAAAAATTCTACGCTCTGCAACCACTCCTTGGCAAAAAATCAAAACTTTCTCTCCCTAACAAGACTCTTGTTTACAAAACCTATATTCTCCCGACCATCACCTATGCATGTCAAATCTTGGGCTCCACTGCACTTTCCAACCGCCTTAAAATTCAGCGCACACAAAACCTCTTCCTCCGCACAAGCCCCCAGGTATATGGCAATCCGTTACCTCCACAAAGAACTTCAAATCCCATCCATTGCAAAAATGATCTCAAATTTATCTTCAACTTTCTACAATACAATCCCAAACCATTATAATTATACAATCAACTCCCAACAAAACTACCTCGATCAAACAAACCACCTCGCTCAACTTGTTTCCGTTGACGTTGAAATTCCATGGGCGTCAGGAGCGCGGAGCGCTCCACAAGCCCAAATCTGGTATTTATTAAGTCCTTTGGATAAAATGGAAATTTACATTGTGGAGAGGAATTTCTTGCGGATGAGAAGGTAAAATTTTGGAGAGTAGAGATGAAAAGTTCTTGAGAAATGAGCTGATTGATGAGCCCAGCATAGCTGGCGCCATCTGTTGAGCAGTTAATGAGTATGTACTTGAAAAATTTGAAGTTCCACGAGGGAAAAAGTTGATCTTGCGATGGGTGAAGAGAAACGACTGCGATTGGCTACATTATTCTTCAGAGATATCCATAAGCGCTTCTAAGATGGCGAATTTTTTGTTTGCTTGTCCTTTTGCATTTTGAATTTTATGGAGATTTGTAAGCAGTCCTGGAATGATTGAGAAGATTTCGGCAAGAGCTTTGAGTTGTTCGATAGCTTCAAAAATGTTGTTGAAAGGATTTTTCTGGTGGCTTTTTGCATTATGTTGTGGGATTTTCATTGAATTTTTTGATGAATCTGGGTTTTCGTCCGTTTGGGGCGCCATCTGTTGGTTTGATTTTAAAGCATTTGCAAAAGTGTAGTCTTCACGAACAGTATTTGTATTGGGTGCGTTGCTTTTAGTAATTGTTCCTTTTGGAGGTTTGGGATAGAGTTTGCATCCTCCGTATGAAGCGGAGGGTCCAATTTCGTTGCAATTAATACATTCTATTTCTTTAATTTTTCCTTCGATGTTACAGTCTCTGGTTGCGTGGGCGTCAACTTGTTTCCACACTTGCAGCTCCCTTTTAAACAAGGATAGAACTCACTTGACTTCCATTTCCCCTTGATCCTTTTTTCAAGTCCTGTTTCCATTGTCATGCCACTTTAGACGAAGCAAAAGCGGCTGTTTAGCCGTTGGACCTTCAAATCACGTAGACTACTCGATAGTGGTGGTAGCGTGGCTATTTTGGGGAGGGGGGGGAGATAATGTGTGAACCGGACTGAGGAGGGAAAGCTTTGACGCTCCTTTGATAGTGAACTTGGGATAGAGGGCCATTTCTTTTTCTTTTCAAAAGGTAGGAGTTTGAATGCTAAAGGTTAAGGAGGAATTAAATGGAAGTAATTTTTTTCAAGATTGATATGAGAAGGGGAGGGTGCCATTATTATGAGTGAACATTGATCGTTCTCTGAAAAAAGGGTTTTCATGATTTGATATAGTCCATTGAAGAATTTCCTTGATAGGTAGACGACATGATTTTTAATAAGAGGAATTTTTAAATCATTATGAAGGACTGTATTGGTGATTTACTAGGGGGCATTCGTGATTTTTCTTCGTACTTTGTTTTGGATCACTTGGAAAATTTTGTGTTTTTGCCGCATTTCCCCAGATTGGAGGTATAAATTGTATTAAGGGTCTAATTATTTGTTTGTTGATGAGAATTTTTTTTCTAGAGGGATAGAATTTATTACCTACCTATCAAGGAAAGATAATTATTTTTGCACGGCATTTTTGCATTTTTCTTTGATAATTTGGATGGGGGTTTCAAAAGTATGTTTGGAGTCCAGTGCAAAGTCGAGATATTTTACATCATAGTCCCAGATTATGTTGGAATTAAAAACTTTTGATTAAAAGTTTTGTGTGGGTGGTAGGATATGGCCATTTCTAAAGATGATTATTCTTATTTTTGATGTATTTGCTGATATACGCCATAGAGTGAACCATTTTTGTATTTTTTCAGATGTTTTTGGAGTTTTTAATGACTTGAGGGAGATTTCCTTGGGTGATGATGGAAGAGAGGAATGAAGGGTTGTTTTCGGGCTCATTGGTGGGTGTGGAAATATAGTTGGTGGTGTTTCGTTCTTTTCTTTTTTCCTCCCTTGCTCTTGTTGTATTTTTTTCGTCTTCTTTTTTCCCAGGCATTTGTTTTTGGTGGGGCATCAGATAGTTGTTTGCATAATTTTCAGTTAGTTTCGTTATTTAAAAGCCACACCTCGTATACTCAACACATGTTTTTTAAACAGAACACGTAATGGACCTAAGGAGGCACTTTGTAACTCTTTTGGCCCACTTGTGGGTTATTATAAAATAGAATAACACTAATTAGCACGATCTACTCCTTTGATATGTTTAATATAATCGATAAGTGATTTAAATTCCGCATTCATTTACATGAAAACATAATTTTAAATGATCCGCCGCCAATCTGTGAATATTAAATTATATGTGTAAGCATACATGTAATTAATATAATTTCTAAGCAGCAAAAGATCTGGTCTTTTTCATGTGGCATCAGAAATCAAATGAATACGAAACAATACATTCAGAAATTAAAGAAGACAAAATTTAATTACACACACATATATATATATACATACATACATACATATATATATATATATATATATATGTAGACCGTGGGGTGATGGAGATTGTTCATCCCGAATCTACGATGGTTTGCTCTTACGCAATGGGCTGGTTGTCTAGGGGGGTAATTTCGGATTCCATGTAATGTTATTGGTGATATTCAAGGATGAAGCTTGCAGTAGCTTTACTTGTTTATTAGGAGAGATGATGAAGAATGAAAAGTATTTACACTATATGAAAAGTAAGTTGACCAGTTCGTCAGATAAAGATAGATGGCTGCCGCATTTAACCCATATTGGCGATGGGCACTGGAACGCGCTCGGGCGTTTGAAGTTTACTTCCGACGCGGGTTGCGAAGGAGAAGAGAAGTGGGAAAAGTGGCGGCAAGAGAGAGAGAGGGGAGAGAGCGAAAACGAAGTGTCACTTAGTTTTGTTCTGGGATAGGTGGCGCTGCATGAGCTTATCACATGACTCTGATTCGTGGTGACATCTATTGAGTATCGGAGGAACTGGTTTTACAGTAGATTGAAAAAATAAAATTAATTGCTTAATAATTAGCTGGAAAATCCAACATATATATATATAGCAAAGGAAAACAGTGTAGGTTTTATATTGTGAAAAGGGGATGGCCTTTGTGTGTTCTATTTGAAGCTGTTTCACGAAAGCTATTTTAGAAGCTTTTACGGAGCTACCTCACAGCTGGAACGGCCGCAGTGAACCATATGACTTGATGACCCACAGCTAACTACATAAGTCACCAGGTATGCGATTTCGTCCCAAAGGGATTTGTAAAAGATAAAGTATATGAGCCACCATCATCCACAAATTTATGTGAACTTAAGCAACGAATTTCTGCTGCTGTATATTCAATTACCACCGACATTTAACAATGTGTTTGGCAGGAATTTACGTATCACATTGAAATTATACTTGGAACTAAAGTTTGCTACATAGAACACTTCTATATTTTATTTTTGCATGCATTCATTTCTTACTGATGTCGTTTATTTATGAAAATATTATATTTTGAAATCAGGTGATTCATTTTGAATAACCCTGTATGTAATATAATTTATATGAATTATATTCTGCCATAGTAACAACATTTCTTAACCCGTTATCTTCCAGCGTATCACATGCGATACGCTCACGTTTGCTCTCCTGTGCCCAGCGTATCACATTTGATACGTTCCGTGAGTGTCTTCTACGGCCCAGCGTATCAATAGAGATACGCTCGATGAGAACGTTTTATTTGATTTTTTTAATGTTACTATATGTCGTTACAATACCGCGAAATCTATATAGATAGGTTATTTGGAGTGTTGACCTTGGTCATATGGGCTTGGATTTCTCTTCTGGCTACTAGGAGAGGGCAATTGTTAAAAGCACATGTTACGAGGCTGCTCATTAAATGTAATGACATGATTTAAAGGGTGCACTTGCTTTCGTTTTTTTTTTTTTTCTTCCTTTCTTTCTTTCTTGCTTCTTAGAAGTTCGAAGGAGAATTTATGGCCCTAACCCCTTAAAGGTTATGGGGGTTAGGGCTTTTGGTAGCAGATGTTCTCAGCTGTTCGTTTCATTGAGTCGGTTCTTATTTGTAGCGACAGTCATGACGAAAAGAAAGTATTTATCCTATACTGTGATTTGCGAAATAACGAATGAATCTGACAGTAATGTTAGCGAATATAATTCAAATCTGTACATAGATATTAAAGTTAAAAAAAAAAAGGATTAAGATGTGCCTTTGTTCAAAATCTTGCTTGAAGCGTCAAAATATGTGTGTAAGACATATGACGTTGTACTATACATTGATTTTTTCGCAACATCACTGTCAGATTCATTCATTAGTTCGCAAATCTTAGTATTAGATAAATACTTTCTTTTCGTCATGACTGTCGCTATTAATAAAACCCGACCGAATGAAACGAACAGCTGAGAACATCTGGTACCAAAAGCCCTAATCCCCATTAAGGGACATAATTTCTCCTTCGAACTTCTAAGAAGCAAGCAAGAAAGAAAAAGTAAACCGAATAGAGTGCACCCTTTAAATCATGTCATTACATTTAAAGAGCCGCACCGAATACATGCTTTTAACAATTACCCCCTCCTGGTAGCCAGAAGTGAAATCCAAGTCCATATCACCAAGATCAATACTCCAAATAACCTATCTATATAGATTTCGTGGTATTGTAACGACATATAGTAAAATTAAAAAAAATCAAATAAAACGTTCTCATTAAGCGTATCTCTGTCGATACGTTGGTCTGTAGAAGACACTCAAGGAGCGTATCAAATGTGATACGCTGGGAGCGAACGGGTTAAGGTATAAAACCCAAATTTTAAATATTCCACCGTATATTGTCGGCATTTTTGTTTAGAAGTCGACGCTGTCATGGCGGTAATAGTAGAAATCTAATAAAACAATTAATATGCGGCCGAAAGAATCTACTTCTACGAAAAAAGAAACATTTAATAGTGCTGCTGGTAAAGAATGACGAATGCATACAAGTCGTCACTCTCTAGTCACGCTCACTTTGTCGAAATCATTATGCAAAATAGATGAGTGACGAAATAATGATGCGATGTAGACAGCTGGGGCCATCTTGTAGCAAAATGGAGCAAGAATCATTTCTCACAAGTCTGATAGTGAGTAACACATCACGAAACACGAGCATACTTTTAACGAAAAATAAAAAAAAGATCAATAATTGTTTAAAAAATATGCTCTGGAATGAGAAACTAAATAAGTGCAGTAATCTATTATAAAACCTTTACTAACTATATTGTAATTACAAATGGCATTCCAAACGAAAACTGTATATACTGCTATGCTGTAAATAAATTTACGATTGAATAGCATTGGTATTCATTCATCGACCCCCTACATTGGATCGACACCTAATTATACTATATCAAACTCTTTTTTTTTTTTTTTTTTTTTTTGCCGACCCTGTGCTAAGGCTTTAACAAAATAATAAAGAATACGCTACATAAGTTTTATTTCTCCTGTTTAAAATAGTTCAAAGATTGATATAAATTTTATTGAATTACAAAAATAATATATATAACAATATATACAGAGAGAGAGTCAATCTTTATGCATTTCAGTGATAATTGTTTAATAAGAAGTTTTGTTAACTATTTCACAGCTGAAATCGCGCGATCTTTAAGTGTATGTGTTGCAGCAGACAAAGGTGACAAAAGGTTGTTTAAGGTTTATGGATATTTGGGAAACTATATCTATGCATGAGAATGCAATGTAAATATTTTCCTGCAGATGCTTTACTTCTATAGAATTTAAACTATTATGTTATGCAAGTTCTTTCTTTTTCCATAATCTGCAGTAAAAAAAAAAAAAGTAATACTGCGATCTAACAAATCTGAAAAAGTGGTGGAGAAAGGATTTAAAAAATCTATCCGTTTCACACCCAAATGCTGAAGCTTACATATTTCAATCATTATAAATTCTTATATATACTTTTGTCCAAGATAAATTTAAAAGAAAATTGAGTTCTTAACTTATTTCAAGTAAAAGAGGTTATAGAATTCCGCTTATAACCTCTCTGTGGGTGTAATTTCTTGTTTTCAATATGCGTGTAAGAACACGTTCGCATCATGTTTACGTATTCCTTTACCTTATCAATTCTGAATAATTCTGCCGCGACTTTGTCAAGTTCAAACACGAATTCTCTATGCATTTTTGTTATTAACATTTCAACTATAGGAGTCTTAAGACTCAACTTTATACTAATTATTGCTACTTGGTCTTTGACAATATGTATATCAAATATAAAGTAATAAGTCTTTGTGATTGAATGGTTAAGGTCATATCGTCTAACATTCATGTACGAAGACATGAACTTCGAATCTAAAAATAAGAATAAGTGTATAGTTCTACAGTTATAAATTCAAATCATTCACAGATGGCATCACAGGCGCAAAGTACTTTAGTTTTCAATAATTAAAAATATTTATATGGAAAAAATAAATAATAGTTTTTAATAAAAAAAAACAACAACATATTAAGTGCTAAATTATCCCTCTCCAAAAAAGTTCATTCCATTCATTCAATTTGCTTCCAATCACGCAATTGTATTAATTTCATCTGATTAAGTAAGAATACCATTCATCTATCACTAAAAATATGCATTTCTACGTGATCTTAAAATCCTTATAGAATTCAATATTGCTTATAGTAATATAAATTAAAGAATAATACTAAAAGCTCATTATATCTACGTTTTGCTCTATTTTATTATTCATTAAGAAAATTCAATACTAAATTAATATACAGAATTTTAATTTTTAAAAACGTATAGAACACATAAAGCAATAACGGTCTATAAAAAAAAAACCGTCTAAGAACACGGCTATCACTTCTCCAGATCTCCCCATTCATCAAGGTAATGATAAGGGTTCCGGCTGTCCGCAAACCGGCACCCATTTTAAGTCTATGGGGGCTCCGCTTGTCCTCAAACAGGCATTTTATGTTATCTACTCCGGGAATCCTGCTCCTGGGAATTATATCAGGGGACCTCTGGCACTTGTCTTCTTTAGGAATGTACGGGCATCATGACCCCGAGGCACCCTTGTGACCTTTTTCCATGGGGTTTGCTGTCTTTGGTAAACACGGGTGACGTGCCCTCGGGTTACCCTAGCGATCCTTCTTTATTTTCGACCTTCCTTCTTATCGACCAATTTTTGTCTTTTTCTTTCAATTTCTCCGTGTCAAAACCACAGTTGAATCTTATTTGGCGCACCATGGTCTTATCTGACTCTTGAGCCAACAAACTCACTCACTCACTACCATCAGGAAAAAGACGATTGAAGGTTAGTACACCGTTTTTGTTCATTTTTTTTTTTTCCGTATTTCACTAGAGTGTTTTGATACTAAAGCAAATGATGTTTAATTTTAAATATTGAAATAATAAAATTGAGTCATTTTTTAGTATTTGCGTGAATTATTTTGAAACAAGAGCTTGTTTTCATCTTTTTTCCATTTTATTGGACATTGGGTCTTCATCAATTAAATACATTATTGTTCGTTATAATTACAGAATTAATATATAATTTTTTTGAACAGAAAATCTTGAAATGCTCAAAAATTAATATTTTATCGTTAAATTAGTTAACAGACTTCCCTATGTCAGCTTATACACACCTTTTTAGTTTAGTTTGGTTTTTGTTTATATTAACGTCACACTAGAAGCAACACGAGGGCTGTTGGCGACGGATATCATAATTTACACGCCTTCTTAGATGAGTATTTTTTTTTAAAAAAATATCGAGATTGAGCCCGAACTGTCCAAATAAAATACAAAATTTACACTTACGATTTCAGTAAATCAAGTACATTCCATAAGTGAGCTTACATGTTATTTGATTTTTGAAATCAAAGTTGTCTAATAAAACATATCACTTTACTTTCGTTTTAATTTATTTAATTTAAAAGTTAATAAGAAATAAAAAAATTTAGATTTTAAATAAAATTACTAATTTGTGGTTTTTTTGTGGAAATAAAATTACTAATTTGTGGAATTTAAATTTAATTCGTGGTTTTCAACATAGTCGTACAACTTATTTTATTTCTAAGAGAAATATTTGAAAATCGACGTTATTTAGATGCCGCAAAAGATGCAAAAATTGTTTTTGGAAGTATTAGTGAAAAGTGATGTGTTAGATATTGATATTAGTGATGAAAATGAACATAAAGATGAAATTTTAATATTTAAGGGGGTCACTTCACGCAAATCGGTCAAAAAATCGATTTTTCAATTTTTTTTGAAAAAGAAACTACAAATATTTCTGCGTCAAATGCAATTTAAATTTTTGTTCTAGCTAAATTAGAAGTATTTTAAATATTTTTTTTAAAAAAGTTGTTTACATGTGTCAAGACCCAAAACAGCTGATGGCCCCGCCCCCTTTTAAACCGAAACATATTATACATGCTTCTTTCCAGCCTTATCAAATTATTTTAAATTCATGAAAACAATTTTCATCGATCAGCAACTTGTTGAGGAAAGAATTGAAGTGAATAGTAATAGCAGTTTGTTTACATTTCAACGTTTGTTATCGAATGCAACGTACTATTTTAGACTCGCCTAATGTAGACAATCTGTTCTTTTCGAAAACTTTTTTCTTTTATATTTTTCATTATGTCTCGGTTTAATGCTGAAACATTTAAGAAATAGAAGTTTGAGAGAGTTGTTTGTTTATTAAATAAAAGTTCTTTTAAAGTTTTATAAGCTCAAAAATGTTTATAAATATGGTAAGTATGCTGGTATGGTAATTATCAATGTTATGTATGTATGCTGGTGAGTATGAAGTTTTTTTTAAATTCTGATAAATTTAAGGAAATAATTGACATTACTCTGTTTTCTTATTGCTTAAAATTATGTGTGTTATGCATAAAATGTAAAAAACATGGTATCCATATTAATCTTGGTCGTCAAATCCATAGTTTGGCTACAGAACTATTTATATGGGTGAAACTGTAGTTTAGAGTAACTTCTTGGCGAGATTTGAAAAATCGCCAAATTTAGCGATTTTTACGGCGGAGCCTGAACTCCGCGAAGCAGAAAAGTAGGAATTTTTCGACTTACCTAAGTTTCAGTGGCGTCTTGATTTTCCGGTGGGTAAAGAGCAATAACGGTTTGTAAAAATTCCAGGTACGTTTCATCCTGCATGGAATGATTGTGTATCCTTCTCCACATGTATTCACCCATGTTCCAATCAAATTCTCCTTCTACATGGCGCGTGCTATGACGAAGGAAGCGCTTGATTGCTGACCATGTTCCTTCAATGGAATTAGTATGCGCACCGGTCTCGGGATCCTTAAATGTAAGGCTGTGGTTCACTCGTAAATGAACAAACCCCTCATCAGAGAAGCAGTCATACGATTTCCAACAGTCCGAAACAATCGTAGATCCCGGTAACACCCATTCTTTAATGATCTTTAAAAGTTCCTCTTTCGACACCAGTCACAAACAATTTATTCGTACCTCTTTCAACCCCACCTAACACCCATTCACCCTTAACAGGTTTTCCTCTACCATACTTCATTTTACCAAATTTAGATTCGTCCACCTCAACTATCACTCCAGGTCCTCCGAGCGGCTCACTTTTCTTAATTATGTCAATCGTACAAACCTCTCGACAGAACATAAACCAATCCACGACTGTATGTTCATTTATCTTAATTTCATTCATAACAAATTCATTCATGCATCTACCAAACCATAATCTAGTAATTCGGAGGACATCAGGCAAACTGAGATGACTGTGAGAAAACCACGAGCCTCTCCTAACGCTTCTTCGGACATAATGAGCATTTTCTCCACTTTTCTTGCAACGCCATTCATATCCATCTATCACACGAGCAGATTCACACAACCTCATATGAAATCCACATTTCAGACATACATAGGTGGACGAAATTAAACCTAATTTCATAACCCATACAAGGAAAGGATGTTTTCCTTCATTCTCCAAAGCAGTAAGAAATTTTAAAGTACATTCACTCACTTCATTCGAATTCATGCTCGCAGCCATTGAAAGGAAGATGGTTTTGGGAAAATAAACGTGGAGCCAATAGATAAAAAACGTAGATACACAAAGCAAACCAAGCTGGAGAATTCGAAAAAGGAGAACGATATCGACACACAATCGCTTACACCGAAATAACGTAGAAAGAAAATTCTAGAAACTATGAGAAGTCGTCAGTAAACAATGCAAAAGACCAAACGATTAACCCGTGATTGGTTAAGGTTTAAGAAAAACATATGCAACAGCTGCTTGACTGTCAGATTGCGCAGGTGTAATGAATTTTGTAAAAAAGTTATCCAGACAGAAGGGGAAAAAAAGATGGAAGAGTCTAATTCCGATTAATGTGGTAAATTCGAAAAGGTAAGCCCGGCGAAAGCATAAATAGTGGGAAAGAATAGGATCCGAGGATTGTATAACGAAAAAAAAAAACATCAGGTGATCCGGCATCCGTATTCGTGTGGCAAATTCGAAAAGCATAAATAGTGGGAAAGAATAGGATCCGAGGATTGTATAACGAAAAAAAAAACATCAGGTATCCGGCATAACATCTTCGTGTGTGGCAAACTGAAAGCATAAATAGTGAAAAAATAGGTTCCGAGGATTGTATAACGAAAAAAAAACATCAGGTGATCCGGCAGTCCGTATTCGTGTGGCAAATCTGAAAAGTGAAATTACAAGATTGCAACAAAAGTGAAAAAAAAAAAAAATGATCTGAGAAATACAATATAAAAAAAAAAAACTTCTTACTTAAAATCCTGTATCATATGCCTTATTCGTAAGGTTGCCACGGCTAAAGCCACCGCAGAGGAGAGAAAGCATGGTAACCACAATTGTAAAAATATCGCCAAAAAAGTGTAAACAACTTTTGTCGCCAACGGGAAGTTACTCTAAAGTACATTCCAACCTTTATATGTTGTGACAGTTGTGGTTTCGAACAACCAGTCCTTAATATTAGAGTCACTCAGAGTTTAACTAATAAAGGATATAGTAATGTACATGAAGTTAATATGAGACTTTCATATGCTATGAGATCAATTGGGAAAGGGTATGCTGCTGTGAAATGGTTTTGCGGAGTGATGAATTTACCTCCCATTACTAAGCGCTTTTATGAGTTATCCCACACATTAAATGATGCGATAGAGGAAGTCGCAAAAGCTTCTATGGCAATAGCTGCAAACAAAATATCTAAAAATGATGGAAGTCCAAATGTACCTGGGGCTATTGATGGCAACTGGTAAAAGGAGGGCTTGTTTCACTAAATGGTGTCGTGACAACAGTTAGTGTCGAAACTGGAAAGATTGTTGATGCCGAAGTATTTTCCAGATATTCGTGCAATTTGAGGAATGGAAATGCACACAGAGAGAAGTATTTCGCAAATATTATAAATTGTATTAAACAATAGTTAGAGATTTTTCAAGTCCTGAACTACTTTCTAGATTCCTACATGGCAAAATTCAAAATTTAAATAGCATCATCTGACATAATCCCAATAAATGTATATGTAGAATTAGGAACATTAAAAGCTGGAAAGTATGAAGCAATATCTATATTTAATCAAGGATTCATTACAAAATTAAAAGTTTTTAGTTTATTAAATGTTCAACCTGGATTTTATACATGTCGAGCATTACAAGAAGCAGGTGGTATTCACATAAAGAAAGCAAAAAAGGCAATTTTACAAAGAACCAATAAAGCTAGAATTAAAAACAGACTATTAAAATGTAGACAAGAAGATGATATAGCAGATGACCAAAGCAATTGAAGCTTTGGTGTTGATATCTATTAGTGAATGGTAAGTTTGTACTTTAAATTGCATTATCTCAAAACTGTAAATTTCAACACAAAAGGAACATTTTTAAAAAACCTACTCATCTTATAGCTTTGAAATTTGGTACATGTATTACTAGTACATAAAGGAATATTTTAATGAGAGCTTTTGTCAAAAAAAAGTTTTCAAAAATTTTTTAGAGGTTGAAATGTACACAAATTTTCTTTGTTTTTGAACTTTTCACGTGTTAAAACACATAATAATTTTTTTAAAAAAAACTAATCAAAATTTCAAAAAAAGCTCTCATTAAAATAATAATAACTATTCAATAAATGAACACAAAAAAATTGGTAACTCTACAACCAGTCAATTTTTTAAAAATGTTCCTTAAAATTGGTCATTTTTAACATTACGGAGATAGGGAAAAGGCTGCGTGAAGTGACCCCCTTAATGAAATTTCGGAGTAGGACAGGATCTTCAAAAGATTGGGGTCCCGTGCCCTTGGAGGAGGAGAGGTCGCCAAGGTCAAGGTCACTCTCTCTTCCTCCTTAGAATTTGAAAACCACCGGCCGCCGAAGTCGAAACATCTGGCACCTTTTCACTCCAAGGTCATCAACAACTGTTCCTTCCCGGAACCAGCTGATCCGAAGGAAAATTGACCAGTCGCTTTTTGTCATTCCTTAAACACCTGCTACACATGTGTAGAAAGGATTGTCCGCTTTGTCGCAGAAAAGGCCAGATGTGTCGCAGAGACATGTTGATTTAGGGCCTTCCAAATGACTTTCGAAAGTGGCGCCAGAAAGGGGCGTGAGTCCAGCTGTGTCTGGTTCTGAAAGTTTATTGGTATTTAGGAGGTCTGTTGTGGGTATATCCCTGTTCTTTCCAATCAGAAGGAAGGGAATTAAAAGGGGCGGGAGGCGTTCTGGGCTGGCAGGTTCAGGAGGACAAAGGAGGAAGGTCAAAAAAGAGATTCTTCTGGACATTATGTGATCAGGTGCAAAGATCTAAAAGTACCTGATAGCTATATATGAAAAGGCGAAAACGCCTTAACTCCAGTTTTTAGTCCAATCGCCCTTAGGCGTCTTCTACATTGTTTCTTACGACCCACTATATCCATCAATTTGAGCAAAAGCGATGACTCGCTGACGCTCGTCAGTTTTTCTTATGTCTGTCTCTTAACTCCAGCGAAGAAAATTGTGAATAAAATTTCTTTACGAAAGTTGTGTGATCCATCACATTACCTAGAAACTATATTAAACATGGGATGACTATATTACTATATATATATATAAAAGTACAACTAAAAACATCAATTGATCCATTTGTCGTTAATTTGATTACAAATTCTTTGAATTCAATAGAAAATTTGCTAAACGTTATTATTCCCCAAAATTTAACTTATAATAGATCATGTGAACTTCCTGATGGAAAAAAAAAATAGGTACTCTCTGAAAACATTTTTACTAAAAACCAAAAATCTAACGGAGCCTTTAGTGATGAATATTTAAATATATCTTTTAACCAAATAAGCCTTACATTTGTACAAACTCTGTTAATGACCATAGTTATGTGAAAAAAGGATAAGCGACAGTTAAAAGAGTAGGTATGTCATTATTTAGGAGCTGTAATGTACGTGCACAAAGAATTCAAGTATTAAACTTTAATGTTTTAAAATTATTCTTATGTAATTTGAATAAATGAAATAAATTCTACCTTATTTTGTTCCAATTTCTCCAACTATCAAAACTACATCCTACTGAAGGAAATTTTAGCTGACTTTCATTTCTTTTCAATAATAATCATTCAATAAATATATATTTATTGTCTAGCGAAAATAAAAATTGAATACTGAGTTACTAAAAATAAAATTATTTTAGAATTGTGCACATTTAATTAATATAACTGAACACAAGACTTTAATTTACTCATTTATTTATCAGCTGAATTAGCTTTGTTTCTCTAATTCACATGATTTTTCAGTACATTGAGTAATCAAATAATATTAGAAATAAACTATCCAATTATCATGAGCATTTCATATTGTAAAGTTTAGTTTGGTTTTATTAACGTCGCACTAGAAGCAACACGAGGGCTATTGGTGACGGACCTCGTAATTTTGATCCTCGATCAAGTAACGAGGACGACACCTGAGTTGGCACCCCCTTCTCCAAACTTCCACGGGACCCGTGTGGTGACCGGGGATGACAGAATAGTCTCACTGTAGCTCATGCATGTCGTAAGAGGCGACTAAAATGGGTACCCAGCGTCTGGGGGTATAGCCAGGCACCCTGCCCCTGGGGATTATATCAGGGGACCTCAGGGACTTGCCTTCTTCAGGTAAGTACGGGCATCACGACCCCGAGGCACCTTAGTGATCTTTTTCTTTCCCATGGGGTTTACTGTCTTTGGTAAACACGGGTGACGCACTCCCGGGATACCCTAGCGATCCTTCTCTATTTTCGACCCTCTTTCTTGTCAACCATTTTTACCTTTTTTTCAACTTCACGTCTAGACCACAGTTTAATCTTGTTTGGCGCAGCATAACCATATCTGGCTCTTGCGCCAATAAACTTTACATTCACTCACTCACTCACCAAACTTCCACGGCAACGGGAGGACTTTGGGCCCTGACAGATGCATCAGCCCCGGCTACACGGCAGGTCTTTAGCGGCTTCAAGGCTCGAACCCACGACTCAACGAAAACCGCCGGCCGCGAATCCGCTGCCTTATATACTAGGCTATCGTGCCCTTCAAATTGTAAAGATACATTTTTTAAATTGACCATGTATTTACTAGTACGCTGTTCTAACAAAATAAATATATTTAATTTGTGTGTAAAATGAACTAAAATTCATTTTATTATTAAGAACTCAATGCAGAACAACGAACAATTCTCAATTTCAAGATTAAAGTAATTTTAAGGAAGAACCCAAATAAATAAGGAACGAATATTATCATTATGATAAAAGAAAAAAAAAATCATTCACTTTTATTTATATTGTCAAAATATGCAGAAAACAGCACAGAACACATATTAATGAGTAAACGTAAAAATATTAGTGAATATTTTGCTCTTAGAAAGAAATTACACTTGATGTTATAAGCCATACAAATTGGAATCAAATCAAATATGAATATTCAGAGATAGTCATAAAGAGAACATTTTACCTAAGAAAGTCATCATTTTTTTTTTTTAAAAAAAAATAACTATTTTCCATAAAAAGAAGACACAAGTGTAGTAGAAATATTTTACAAATAAAGATATTTAAAAAGTTATATTATCATTTGTCATGAAATATTTAAAAAATAATGTTAATAAGATCACCTTCAAATGAAGTATATTACACAATAACGCAATAATTTAAAAGAATGTTCTTCAATACAATTAACTTATTAAAATAATTCTTTTTGTGCATATCTATAAATTTTGTTTTAAATAAAGGCTTTCTGATACTGAGAAACACTCACACTTTATTTGTGTGAATAAGCTCTTTGAAATGCAACGGTTCTTGAAAAAATGTGATTCCCCCCCCCCTTCACATAAATTCAGATACACACTAATATCAAAATTGGAAAAAGTTTAAGAATTTAAAACTTAATTTCTCTTTTTACCGGTGAAATTGTAATCTTCAATAATCGACATTCAGTTGTAAACTGAAATTTAGCTGTGAAAGTATCGATGATGCTATCTAAATCGTCTGCTACTATCCCTTTCGCTACCGGAGGGAGAAAAAAGAAGTGCTTCTCTGGGCCCGCGGCTTCTTACCGCGGAGTGTCACGCTGTACTCAGACGATTTTAGATATTAAGCCTAATTCGTGAAAAAAAATTCCTCTAAAATCGATTATTTATTAAAATATTTTGGTATTTACGTACATTATTTAACATGCATTAAACTTAATGTACACAAACGAAAAAAAAGATTTAATCGAAAATTTAATGTTTTATACATAAAAAATCATACTTTTAAGAAAATACAAAATATATTTACATATGTTACATAACTATCAGGGTGTAATGATGTACCATTACATGGAATATATAGAGATAAGAGATAAATCTTATTTTGCTGTATGGTATATTTATATAAAAAAAATCAATGCATAGTACAATGTCACATGTCTTGCACACATATTTTGAAGCTTCACGCAAGATTTTGATCAAAGGGCACATCTTAGTGCTTTTTTTTCCCTTTTTCTTTTAATGTCTGTGTACATGTTTGGATTATTTTCGCTAAGATTACTGTCAGATTCATTCATTAATTCGAAAATCTCAGTATCATATAAGTATTTTCTTCTCGTCATGACTGTCGCTACAAATAAAAACCGACCGAATGAAACGAACACCTGACAGCATCTGCTACCAAAAGCCCTAACCCCCGTAAAGGGCCATAAATTCTCCTTCGAACTTCTAAAAAGCAAGCAAGAAAGAAAAAAAGGCAAACCGATAGCAAGTGCACCCTTTAAATCATGTCATTACATTTAAAAAGCCGCGCCACAACATGTGCTTTTAACAATTACCCCCTCACCCTTCCTGATAGCCAGAAGTGAAATACAAGTCCATATCACCAAGGTGAACACTCCAAATAACCTATCTATATAGATTTCGCAGTATTGTAACGCCATATAGTCACATTAAAAAATCAAATAAAACGTTCTCATCGAGATACGTTGGGTCGTAGAAGACACTCACGGAGCGTATCGCCCGTGAAACGCTTGGAGCGAACGGATTAACCTTTAGAACTTGGCTGATTCTTAGTCAAAATATCCTTTCCACTCGGTGCTTTTAGGATTGAGGAAAATTTTCTTTTCCCCACTGGGAAGTTCGAGTTCACCACATGTGGTATAGTTAGTTTCTAGTTACCAAGGGGAGATAGTAAGGGTTGCTGATTTTTAGTCAGTAATCATTGACGAGAAAGAAAGATCCTAATATTTGGGGCCATATCATATCATAATAATTTTTTCTGAAATCCTGGTTCCCATTTTTAATTGAGTGACTTACAAAGTTTCAAATGTATATTTATCGCAACTTAGAGTCGTGTATTGCGTAAATTAACATTTTCAAACAAAACAAATAACAAAGAAGGCGGCAGCTGTACCATATTACTAAGATATTTTCTAGAAGCAAGTACGTTAAAACAATATTAAATTAATAGCTTCTGTAATCTCATGACTATACTCTTTGAGAATGCGATAGTTCAAACATAAACTCGTAATAATTTATTCGGTGCTTGCTTATATATATATATATATGTGTGTGTGTAGTGGCATGGCTTAGTGTGCAGACTTTATCTGTGGTCTTATTATTGCAACTTACATAATTAACTGCAACATTGAACCCATGTAATAAAAATAATGCCTCATGTTTCCAAAATTATTCGACGAAATATGTAAAAGAAGGAAAACTTTGAGAACAATATGTTGAAAAATATTACTAAGCATTTTATTTTTTAAATTAAATCCCTTTTAATTCCCCCAAAAAAATCAATGTACTCCAAATATTTTCATTTGACATTTTAATAACATCTCATTTTGAAACTATAGGAATAATTTACTGGTGACGGACTTCATAAATTTGAACGACGGTAAAATTTGAAATGCCTGATTTGAAAGAAATACAAGAGTAATTAGTCAGTTAATTTCGAGATGAAAGTCGAAATTTTGATTTTTTTAACGAAAAAAATTCAGACCTGACCCTGGGGTACAAAAGGGGTTCGGAGGCCATGCTAATCGAAATTCACACGCTAATTCGATAGAGGAATGAGAGACGGATTTAAATACCTAGTTTCAGACGAATCTATCGACAACTTTTTTGTAAAATTCCAAGAAAGTGTTGGAAACAGTGAAAGGAATTTTTTTTTTTTATTTTCTCCAAATTTTTTTAAAACAAATACAAAGTGAAACCTTTTTTTCAGTAAAAAAAATTGCGTAATACACACCCAAGTGGATTATAATACGAATTTATAAAGAAATCCCATGGAAATTTTTAAGAAAAGTCAACACGGGAAGAATGGACCTTTTTTTCAAATTTCAGAAATCCAGTTCTATTGGGGGACCAAATTTCGTAATTTCGCCCTCTCTCCCAAAACCATTATATATTCTTGTAGAGCTCTTGGAAACGTAACTAACTGCCTGAATTGAAAGAAATCGGTCTGCAATTAGTCAGTTAATTTCGAGATGAAAGTCGAACTTTTCAGAAAAAAAATCAGACCTGATCCTGGGGTACAAAATGAATTCGGAGGCCATATTAATCGAAATTCACACGTTAATTCGATAGAGGAATGAGAGACGGATTTAAATACCCAGTTTCAGACGAATCTATCGACAACTTTTTTTTCAAAAGAGTAAAAATGTTAAGGAAATGGGGTCTGTGAATTTTTTTATTTTTTATTTTCATTCCATTCGACCACACCATACCAACATCAGGACTTAGAACCTAGACAAACTTAACAGCCGGTTTTCAATTGAACAGGACTCGAACTCAACTCAATCCCGGCTACGAGTTTGAGATCTCACTAGTCGGCTACCGTGGCCCTTTTGTGATTAAATATTATTAAAAGTGATGTTTAAAAAATAATTTTTTAACTTAATTGAACACGTTTCAAAGCTGCTGAGTAAATATTAATTACGTCAAAATTAAGGCAAAACCTTCAGTCAATTCATGCATTCCAACGAAAATAATATGTTACTCTTTTTTATATGAAATATTTCTATGAATCTTTAATTTTAAAGAAAAAAAAAGTATCAATTTGTTTTTTTAATATTTTTTTGTTTGTTTTTGAATGATACTTATATCTTAATTTGAAAAGTTCTTGTAACAATGCTTTTGAAATGTCTGCTTTAAAAATGTAAAGCGAATTCTACTTTTTAAAATTTTTGTCTCTTAAAAGATCTGTTTTTAATTATTTTTTCCTTTTCTTTTTATTAAAAATGTATCCGTTTTAATCTTTCTTATTCTAGCCTTCTATTTTTTTTTTTTTTTTTATTGGTTTATGTGTTAAGAAATTTTTGAATAAATTGTGTCTTATTCTTCGAAACAGTTCTGGTCAATACAAAGAGCCACATTGCATGCCTTATAGATAATAGTTGTTCTTCTTTTGTATATTCTTTTTCGCACAATATGTGTACTTTCTTCTTTTCTTTTCGTCAATTGGCCAATGAGAAAAATTGTTATCATTTGTCTTCATTTTTTTTTATTACTGAAGGCTCTGCATTTTTATGATTTAATTTTCCTCTCAGATATGTTATTAAATTCATTCTAAACTTTTTTAAACTGAGTTTTTAACTTAGTTTGGCACGACTTAAAGATCAGAAATACAACAACATTGATGAGGTTAATGAATAATTGTTTGTCAGTTTCCTAGTTCGTCTAGCAAAAATGTGGATGCCCTGCGGTCTCCTAAATCAACATATCCCATGTGCTTCTGGTAATCTGCCACAATTGTTTTTTTTTTTTTTTTTTTTTTGGAAATGGTTTATTTTTCTTTTTCCCATTCAGCAATTCACCATCCGATTTTTTTTTTTGGACAATTTTTTTTTCAGATCTATCAACAAAATTTTCTTCATCTAAATCTTTCCTCAAATTCTCAATCTCTATTCCTGCGAGAAATTTCAGATTCATTTTAAAAATTCGAAGAAAAAAACAGGAGAAAAGAAAATTCTATCGATCATAGACAGCTTAGAGTCATCTTATGGAGTATTTTTTCGAATTTGGTAGTTCCTAAAGGTCGCCAATGACAAGGAATTCGCACACAACTGATAACGTTGGCGAAAAATATCCCCACCCAATTACGGACAATAGAAGCAAAGTCGTAAAAAGGGCCAGGGAAAGTTGTAAAAGGGTCTGCTGAAAAAAAAGAGGGAAAGAACTGTCGCTAGATAGCTTGGTACAGACGTTTACCACAGCCGAAGCGAGTGACAAAAATTTTTTTGGTACAGCATATGTCCCGCCGATGTTTAAAAGTTGAAAGCAGTCATGGCACCGAAAGGGTGTATTGCTGACAGACCAATCAGGTCTGACAGATCAATTCACCTGTCTCCCACACAGTTAATTTTTTCTTATCCTTCCCTCCCGCTAACATCTGGTAAGAAACGCTTAAAAGAATTCTCTACTAACTTTTCTCCGCACACTGGCTGCTAAAATTATTTCCCCTTCTACTGAAGCCTTTCAGCAATAGTGATTCATATAGAACAACACAGAGCTTCCGCCCCATTCGTCTTCTCATTTACCGCCAGACAGGAAATATATTCTTTCTTTGATTTCTAGTCATTTTTCACGGGGGGGTCGCAGTTTTTATTTTCACATATGGTACACTATATTGATCATAAAAATATTTGAACAATCGGGGGAAATAAGTAATTCCAGTAAAACTTTCCCCCTTTTTTTATGCTATTTCATACGCATATTTTTTTTAAAAAAAAATTTAATAAATTCCGCTGTATGTAATTTGAGTAATCAGCAACGTTCACTGGGAAAGAAAGAAAAACCAAATTAAGAGTGCCACCTTAGTGCGGAAGAATACCGTGTTATCTTTTCCTGCATTCCATTGATAAATGGTGAATTATAACTCGTTGAGGGAAGATAGCCCATTTCTTGGAACGGACTAAATTCACGGATAACTGGAGCCCCGTCATGTGATGCCTTCCAATACAAATCCAGTGTCGTAAGCCTCGTAGTAGTGTATTCTAGTTTATTTGTGTAATTAAGATTTAGAGTCTTAAACTACTTAGTAATTAATTTTAGTGCTTGTTTGTAGCTAGTTTTTCACAATTTTATCTATATATTTGCACACACACTCACAAAAGACGGCTTATAGTGTCGAACGTAAGCCATTGAATTCGCGAAGGTACTCACTATGATAAATATTTATAATTGCAGCGATCAATTTCCAAAAGAAGCGGGAAATAGAAGTATTTATAACGAAATTGTGGAAAGGTCCATGACTTTTTCAAGACAAGTTTTCTGCACCTGTACTTATATCGAGCTTGAGTTTCAGGAGAACGGTTTCTTTACAGTACAAGCAAAAGTCCGTGTCGAGATAAAAACGCGTGTGGTATACAATCCATCTGCAGATATATTACTAACTTGTGAGGTACGTTTTAAGTTATTATCTTGTATCTATAAATGTTGAAATTGTTATTATTTAGTATTTTTGAATGCTTTTCTTTATATATTAACTTTTTTTTACTTATTACAAGCTCATGCACTGTTTATTATTTTTCAAAAGTAAAGTAACATTAGATTAAAATTTGGATAGTTAATAATATAGCTCTAACAGCTATATAATTATTCACTTTTTGTAATTTTATTCTATATTATGTTTATTTTTTCTTATATGATGAAGTATTTTTAAATCTAATATATTTAAATTATGATTAATTTTAGAATTCATATTATAAAAATATCTTGCTTTCTTTTTATTGTAGATTTTAAATGCGATATACACTTGCCCTGCTGGGAGAGCTCTTGCCTTTTGAAAGCATACATTTGCTCTTTTGCATGAATTTGATGATTACATTAGGAAAGAAATGTATTCTGTAGCAAAAGAAAGATTGCAAACTTGGCACCAGTCAAAGCCCACCAAAAAAGATCTGACAATGACTGAGGATCTGATTAAGTGTAAATGCTCACGTGCATCAACACTAGACAGCAATGACTTTGCCTTTGAAAAAAAAAATGAAGGATATATTTGCAACCCCATTTACAGAGGCAAGCAAAAAGTTATACCAGATGATGCTCGATAAAACCATCTCGTTACCTGCTGTTGTTTGCAGCTCTAAAATTGCAGTTGACAAGCCAGATATGCATATCACCGAAACAATCTTTTTTTTATTAGCATTTTTTTAAAAAAAGATTGAAGAGTTGATTGAAATACAGCGAATATCTGTTAAGCAAAATTGCTATGAATGGTGACACGAGAGAAAGTTGCGTCAAGTGGTGCGAAATCCATTTTCAGTCGGAAGGGCTAATTTTGAAGCATTTGCCACTCAAATTTTGAAACGAAAAAATAGCTCTTTAAAACACATACAAGCTGTGAAGTATGGACGTGAAATGGAGACCAGAGTACAGTCCATGGTGCAACAAATGTATCCACAGAGTACAGTCCTTAAAACTGGCTCAATCATTCATCCAATAGATCAGGGCTTCTTAAACTTTTGTCATTCACGACCCCATTTATGATTGCGAGTTTCTTGACGACCCCATACAAACCTTGACGACCCCATGCATGAATCATTGTTTAGCTGAAAGTTGCACGTGTGTACGCGCGCGCATTCCTCCCTTTGATTGTGTGTGATATTTAGAGGTGGCGGTCAGAGTGGGAAGTCAGCGGCGCGCGGTTTATTCAACATGTATGATACCGACAAACGCATTAACAATGTATAGCCAGAGTATAATAATAGCGATCATCGATCGTTTACTGCTGTCGGTGGAGATAGCTCAAAACCTTCAACAAATGCGCGTGTCTAGACGCTGCAAGTCCACTGTATTCCGCCAACTCTAGTGATGTTATAAAATGGTATATATAAATATTTGACATTAAAATCTCTCGCGACCGCTGAATTTTGCTACGCGACCCCATTTGGGGTCGCGACCCATAGTTTAAGAAGCCCTGCAATAGATCAGTATAATGCTGCCTCTCCTGATGGATTGATTAGATCTGGTGAGGACAATATGATGTTAGAAATTAAATGTTTTTAATCCAGAAGCTAGCTCTCTGGAATTCATCAGAAAAAAAGCCGGACTTTTGTTTATCCTATGCTAATGATTTCATTTCCTTAAAAAAAAAAAAATCATAAATAGTATTTCCAAATTCTGTGCCAGTTAGCTGTTACAAACTTTCAGTAATGCTTGTTTGTAATATTTTGCAGCAAAAAATTGCCGAAGAAAAAATTTATTCAGAAATTATAAACTTTAATAGACATTTATAGGATGAATGCTTAGGAAAGCTCAGGAAATTTTTCTTCAATTTTTACCTTCCTCTAGTCTTGGTTTAGAAGATTTTAATACTCGTCATAAAAATTACTTTTCAAAATTTATAAAAATATTCTTAGTTTAAATTGATCTGTATAAAAATATGAAAAATCAATGTATCTAAAAATCATATTAAAATATTCTTCTTGATGGAAATGAAGTCACTGGGAAGGGTAACAATCTGATAACAGCATGGAAAAAAATTGATATATACGTCAATTTTATTTTGCAATCCAAATGGACTAAATAAATGAGACATCACGATCATGTAATATCTGTACCACGTATTCTTCTCCCAAGTAAACAAGTCTTGTATTCGTTTGCTTAGCAATGCATTGGTGAAGTGTGTCCTAACATGCAATGTAACTGTGATTTTCTTTTATTGAAAAACGTTTCTTTAATGAAAAATGATTTTCTATTATTTGAAAATGCTGCTCTTTGAAATTTCATTCAAAAAATTATTTGAGGAATTTTTATTGTTAGTATTTGTTTTTAACATATGTTTATCTGGTCCCATTCTTATATCTTAAGAATGTGAGTAATTATTTCTGTATAGACTAAATTTGTAATATTGCATTGTTCTAAAATTTGAATTAAGGCAAATTGTACGTTATGTTTTAATATTTATTTTATTGAATATATAGTCCCATATAGTATTTAAAAGTATTGTTGCTGAATTTTCAGATTTTCGGGCCACTCTGCTACATTTTTTTTTATAGATGACTATATTTTGGAACCAAATATTCAGAGCCTGTTGTAGTTCATATGACTTGGTGGAAGGAACCACAATTTGTATGCGTTTTAATGAACAAAAATTGGATTCTTATGTAATATTTAAAATTTTAACCCTGGCTATAATATCTTGCGTTTTTTTTTTATGATATGATTTTTAAATAAATGTTGCGAAAATTTAAATACATGTTAGGTGCAGATTTTATCTGATGTATGACTCAAACTCTATATTTATATTTAATTTTAAATTGTAAAAACACTCATAAATTTTCACCGTAGGATGAAGCTGAGTATATTATCTAGCCTTTTATTGGATTTACGAAACATTTTTATTTACGATCCAATCACTCTAATTCATTAAAATCCCGAGCTATATTTGTTATTCAATGGTCTTAGGTAATTCAGATACAATATAAAAGGACTTGATAATTGTATGCTTATTTACATAATTTAACCACTTGGATTAACTTTAAGAAGTATTTGAATAGTATTTTTTGTTAAAAAAAAATATGCGAATGCCTAGACGAAGGACAAAGTAAAATTGGTTAAATTCTGTTATTGGCGGGGAGAAACGAGAATCAAATTTGCACGACAAGGCAATATAACAGATTGTTAAATTTGAATTTGTGTATGAAATTTACATAGTCATATTTCTTTTCAGGTGCTTGGAATGATTACTACATTTACTCAAATATTGTTGATTTCTTTTTAAGACATTAACAACTTATGATTAAATTGATTTTGTTTGCAAATTTAAAAAAAAAACTAAAGCACAAAATCACACTTGCTTAAATCATATTACTGTTACATCTTAATTATGTATCTTGAGTAAAACAGAAAATAATTTAATTCCAATTTAAACCCAAAGTTTCTTTATTTCTTAAACAGTATGTATAAGATGTTTTCAGCTAGCATATATGGAACTCTTATATTAACGCATAGCACACTAAACTCTTTATGGAGATATCACGTGAATTTACTCCATTATGCTAACAAGAAATTTATTTGTACATTTAAAGAACGAATATTATTTTATTGGAGCTTATATTTTGCTATGCGTGACTATTCTTCAAACATAGTGGAAGGTGAATATCTTAAATAGGTTCCGTAATATCTTGACTATAATACGCACACGTGTATAATACACATGCGTGATTTTGCGCTAAATTTTTCGAAAAATATTAAAATTCGAATATAACACGTACCCATAACTTTTCAATATTTAATTTAAAAATTGCACTAGTATTTATTCACATAAATAATTAAATAATATTATAAATTTTTATTAAAAAGAAACGAAAACGTCAAATTCGATAGAAAAAACTTAAGTGCATTAAACACAAAACAAACAATACTGTCAAATTATCGGTCTTAATTCTTTTTACATCCAATCTATTGTTGTTGCGTCCAAGTCATAACTATTGGTGCCGTCGAAATATACGTGTGCGACATGTTCTGTAAATTCCCGCTTGCTTAAAAGAACACCTGTGCTGCACGCGTGTTACAACAATCTCTTACAGTTGTTACACGTTCGATGTTTAAAAACCTTTTTTTTTTTTAAATTTTGACACGAGTTTCATACGCATTCTTATTTTTACGGTTCAAAATGGGGGGAAAAATTGCGTATTATAGTCAAGTTCTTACGGTAAATAAAAATTACCTGAAGAAATTTTAATATTCTTATATTAATTAAAAATTCAGAAGAAATATTTTGAAAACAAGTAAGCATTTTTATTTCAGTAGTAAGCATTCAACTTAATTCAAAAAATAAGATTAAAGCATGAACAATTGCTAAGGATGAAACACGAAATGAACTGTACCAAAAACCTGTGCAGTTGAACGGTAACAGAAACAACTTTCCAAAAAAAAAAAAAAAAAACTTACCAAGCATTTTATGCAATGTCACATTTTAAGGAAACATATGTTAACAATATACAAGTATGTTATTTGAAAATATTCCTTCATATTCGTAAATTTATTTACATATTACGTGACAATTTAAACAAATGACTGAAAAATAATTAACATATGAAAAACCTAGATATTCCTCCAACATTCACATTGAAGTAGATTTTATAGGATTGTATAATGAAACATTTTCTCAGCCCTACTAAATCATTAAATAGGGTTGTTTTCATCATTATCAAAAATTGCTGAGCACACCAAATAAATTAGAATCCATTCAATTTGCTAGTTTATAGAAGAGTGATCGAACACTATTAAGCCACATAGTATTCCAAAACTAAGATGAAATTTTAGAAAACAATTTATTTCTTCATTCAACTTGGGAATGTTAAATATTATGAAGTTTAAGAAATATTCCTTTATACTTTTTTTGGAAAAACAATATACGTCAAGCAATATCTTATTTCAAATATGTACAATGTTAAAAACGTACATGTATGTTATATTAAATTATTCATTCATATTTGTAAATTGAAATTATTAATTTGTTCATGTAAAGTTATTTACACATTCCTATTTTACCCGACAATTTAAACAAATTATTAAAAAAAATAAATAACACATGGAAAACTTAGATTTTAGATAACAGTATAATGAAACACAGTCTAGATTACAGTATTGATTTTTAAATATATACAATTCTTAAAATATTCAAGCATGTTATATTTATATACATTAGTTCACTTGAATTTCGTAATTATTTTTGATTAGGAATATAGCAGCAAAATTGGGGCGATATTTGAGTCTGTGTACATATTACAAAAGTATCGGGATATGATACAAACGAATAATGGTGGAATGTTCTTAGAAATTTTTATGTACAATAAAAGTTCGTCGATCGTTCATGATCTCGAACTTGTATGTACATGCAGAGACATGAACTGTTTGTTCCCCAGCAAACGGCGTTGAAAGAGGTTCCTGTTGACATTTTACAATGTTTTTCTGAATTTCACTTGGTGTGTGTCATCAAATTTTCGATCGTTAATTTAACCAACTTCCCATCAAGCTAGAGCTTTGAAATTTTGGGAATCGTTCGTACTCGCCTAACAATGCAATATTTAGACGTTTGCGACAAGTTTTAACTATTATTTCAATAATTTTAATAAGTCAAAATATTCTTTCCTCTCGGCGCTTTTAGGACTGAGGAAAAAATTTCTTTCCCCCTCTGGGAGCACCGGGCACTCCCCACACCGCATGAGGTTATCGTAAACCTTTTGTACTCACAAAGGGGAGATACTATCTCCCCTTTACTACCTCCGAGATAGTAAGGGTTGCTGACTTTTAGTCAGTAATCATTCGCAAGAAAGAAAATTTCCAATATTTGGCGCCATGTCTTATCACTATAATTTTTTCTGAATTCTGGTCCCCATTCCTTTTTTAATAGAATGTCTTACAAACTTTCAAATGCATGTTTTGATTTTATGAGTATTATGAATTTTTTAATACGCTCGCAAATGTCTCTTTTTAAGTAAATTTTAAAGTTAAAAATAACTAATATTTCAATAATTTTCTCTAATAAACTTTGCCACCCTATAAAAAAGTTGTTTTTAAAAACGTTGGTTTTTATATCGAATTATTTCCTTTGAGTCCCGATGCTGCACCTTCAACACTCCTTACTCAGCATATAAAGATGAGTCACATACCAAACGAGGATACTTTGAATGGCTCTGGAAGAATTTAGTTTTAAACGTTACGCAAGCTACTAAAAATTAGATGTAAACGAGCTCCAGCGAGTTTACACGCTTTTGCTCGGTATAAAAGAAATTTGTTTAAATTAACAATTAGAAAATTCACCTTAACGGTGGAGTGACAAGGCTAGAAAACAAAAAAAAAAAAAGAGAGAGAAAAGAAGTGTAAAATTAGTTAAGGGTGTGACCAGCAGGAGTGAATACAGCAAGCTGCAATCAATCCTGTAATTCTCCCTCAGTCAGAGAGGGAATAAGTGCAATTTTTTTTTAACGTATAAAGGATTTGATGTCAGAAGAACGGATTGATATGTAAAAGGATTGGAACTATAGGGGCTTTAGAGGCTGTCTCCATTTTGTTGTCTTGTATGCAAAGTTTTATTTGTTGTTGATATCAGTGAAGATGGTTTGGCCTCTGATTGAGGGGTTGGCGTGATTTTCAATTGAGTGAAAAATATTTCTAGAAAGCTTAGTAATGAAGTTTTCTATTGGCTCTATTTGCAAGTCGTTATGGATACCAGAGTTTCTAACGTACCATGGAGAGTTCGCAATAATACGTAAGATTTTGTTTTGGACTAGTTGAATATTTTTTAGGTGGGTCGGGGCTGCCGCTCCCCAAATAGAGGAGGTTACGCACGAAGTTCGTGAATTTTCGCTTGTTGAAATCTCTTTGAGATATTGTTTTCCCCCTTTAAAATTTGGTTAGCGATAAATTGGATGAGTATTCTTACAAATTACACGCGTATATTAAGAATTTCTGAAAAACGCTCGCGAAAGTTTGAAATTATTTGTTTCATACGATGGCTTAACATGTGAAATTGCCTTGTTTGAAGAGTTTCTACTCGTTTTATTAGAAGTATCCGTATACCTTTAAAACGTCTTTTTTGACAAAATTTTCGATTTTCTACTTTTAATGTCAGCTTAAAGTTTAAACTTTCTTCTTTCTAATACTGTTTGAATTTTGCTTAGACCTTATTTAGAACTTAAGTTACAGGGATTTGAATTTTACTCGGTGGCTAATTTTTAATTGCATTTGAATTTTTTTTGATTTTTCTCAAAATGAGTTTTTTCGTCATATTTACATATGGCAACGTAGATATCAGAATAAGTTATGAACCAAATTAATTTAAATTTTGCAAGTTTCTTCCTTATTAGAACCCCTAATATTTTCATGGTTGTAAAAATGATACGCTTTTAGTAACAAAGGTGTAAATCATGTATTGTTATATATATATTGATATTTCATTGTTATTTGACTCGAAATACAATAAAAATTGTAGTAATGGGATTTTCATCATGAAAGTAGTACCAGTCCCCAAAAATGTTATGATAAATAAGAAAAAATTTACAGAATAATGATATTTTTGTTTACTTTTAAGTGATGAGCATTATTCTGAGAGTCAATTTATGTACTATTTTCACCATGTTCTCTATTCCAATTTTTTTTTTATTTAAAAGCAGATTAATAAATGTGTTTTTCGTAGTATTAGGTTAGATTTCAGCATTAAAAATATTTTGATTGCAAATATCAATGTATTTCAAAAAAGAAAGTCCGAAGGTGTATGGATACCTTAAGCAGTTTCTAATAAATCTGGAATCCTGTTTTTGTCGTTTTTCTCTGTTTGTTTCAAAAAGAATCAAGACGGTTTTGGTGATCTCCAAACAAACGGTATGGAGATTTAAAATAAGCTAATGGAGTTTGGAAAAAGTATCAAAGTTTGCGTCCTTTATTGTAAAGCGAGCAATTACTGAAATTATTGATTTTCGCAAAGGTGGAATACTTTTTAACTTTCGCAAAATTATTGGTCCAGCTTTATTGCCCCTTCCTATAACCCTTCACTTAAGGAAAAATTCTTGATCAAGTAATTTTAACGTTTTCATTTTACAAACTGGAGTTCATTGTAGGGTCTGGAATCTAATATTGTTTTGTAAACATTTCCATCTCCATTAGGTTTTGCATATTTCCCTCTATACATTGCCACCCTCTTTCGAAATCCTTGAATGATGTTTGTCTCAGTGCTAGAGGAACTGCCATTTTAATTTCTATTGCAGCAGTATTTGTCAGGTAATTTGTTTACAGTTAGAGCTCTTGACAGACCATGCAATATCTGTTTCAGACAGCCATGCATAAGACTTTCTTCATACGAAATCCCACCATTGAAGCCTAAAGTTGTAAAAAAAAACATTTAATAACTGTCAAACTTATTACGATTATTATATGAGTTAGAACACTGATTCTATTAAATGAAACAAGTGAGAGATTTTTTTTTTCAAATTTAATTTTCCATTAAAATGTGTTATTTAACTGAGAAAATGTCTAAGCTATTATAATGTATAAGAAATGTTTATTGCCTAATATGATTCAATATAAAATCTGAAAATAATAAAAATATTTCTAAACCTTAATAATTTAATTTAGTTGTGTCCGTTTGAATTAATATATAAAATAGCATTAAAAATTAAAAAAAAAAAAACTTATCAATTTCTTCAATTTACAAATGACTTAATAAATAGACATATTTGAAATATATAAATAAAAACTTACCGCTCCAGATAGAGATAACTAGGTGGTTCTACAGGATTGCTTGATCTAACAACCATTCACAACGACTGCCAGCATCCATTGCCTCCAACTTCTCCCACCTGAAGTACTAAACGTTTTTCTTTCACTGCTACACAGTAGTTTTCATTGCCAGTAACTTTCTCCTAAGCTGCAGCAATATGATCGAGTTCTCTATGGTACATATTTGAGCTAAGAGGAGGGATATTTAACGCAGACAGAAATTACATAACTGTAAAATTAGCTTTGAAAAAGAAACCTTCGGATCACTACTAATTCCATGAAATCTGCCATCTTCCCTGAATTGATCGTAAATCCCCATTTATTAATGGAGCACTGAGTAAATACTATGTATCCTTGCACACTGAGGCTAGTTTGCTTTCCTCTCTTTCCTAGTTTACGTTACTAACTTTTGAATTGCAAGCAGTGAAATTAATTTTAAATTGTTTTTAAAAACATGCCTTTGAAAGAGCATAAAAAGAAGGAAGGTTTCTCTAGAATCCCCTCTTCAGTACTGAATGTGTTTCTTAAGATCAGTTTAATGCGTCGCATGTGAGTTTTTAGATATTACATGAAAAATTAAAAATGCTTACATAAATCAGGAAAAAAATAATTACTCCAAAAAACTTTTCTTTCTTAATGCTCTTTCAAATGCACTTTATTCTATGGAACTAAAATAAATATTTTAGATATAATTATGCAGTAGGAAACTCTGGAAGATTAACATTATGCACGGAATTTCGAGGTGCCGAATCAACGGGAGCCTTGACATCCTAGGTGTAGCATAGTTGATAAATGTTGCAAAGAATTAAACTTTTTTCTTTTTCGTTATTTATATAACTCGCTCTACCTTAATTTTCTCTCAAATTTGATAGTTAGAATGTGGAGGTCTCTCCTAACTGTAGGAGAGGTTCTCCGTAACTTTACACACCTTCATATAGGAAAACAGACTCATAGCAGCCAAATGTCTGGAAGAGGTAAAGAAAGCAAGGTTAAAAGAAAGAGTAATTAAAACTTGCGATCGAGCCATGTTCGACTTCAATTTTCAGTCGATCGTATTTGCAGACTCCTCCAAAAAGGAAACTACGCCGAACTAGTAGGAGCCAGAGTTCCCGTATACCTTGCTGCTGTGTTACTTGCCAGCCAAAGTACTCGAGTTAACAGGGAATGCTGCGAGAGACAACAATAACGCTGGGACCATTGTCTTCTGTTTGGACCCCTCAATCTCACCCGATTTCCCCTACCCTCAAATAGCCTCCCAAGCTAAGCACTCAGTTGATTTTCCTCAATTTCAAGGAAAATTCATAAGACCCACTCAACTTTAAAATTCTTAAATCAGATTAAACTAAAATAAACAATTTCTCTTTAATTTTTGATTATTTACCTATTAAATATTAAGATCTTTTTAATTGTACTGGACACACGGAAAATAAGCAATGTTGAACTCAAGTTATTATCCTAGCGAAGGAAAGAGCTCCATTCGACGTTCAATACGTGCACACATATGACCCGACAACGATCCGATGTTTACTGAGTGCCAACTTAAACAGTGCTTTACTCAGTTAAAATTTAATTCATAAAAAAAAAAAAAGAAAGAAACCTACATATTACATTGTGCTTAAGAAACACGCAGAAGAAAGTAAGAAACAGGAGGAGAAAGAAGTTTATAGATAGGGAAAAGGAAAGAATAAGAGAATTTAATTATGTATATTGAAGTCCTTTTTTTTTTCCAGTTTTAGTATATATAACTTTTTTTTATCCATAGTTTCTGCGTTTATACATTGGCACTGGTAAGTGCAGTTTGCGCAGGTAACTAGGATGTTTCAGTTTTCATTTAAAGATGTATCATTTTTTGTCATATAAATATGATTTCTTTTTAGTATGTAAAAAATCAGTAAGGCGAAATTCCTTAGTGGAATTACGCAAGAGGCGAGAGAAAATAAAGTGAGTAGGATTTTGTGGTGTTAGTGTGGCTGGTGAGGGGGGAAGATAAAGAGTGAATCGAACCAGGAGAGGGTACCCTCCCAAATAATGCGTAATTCTACATTAAGTAGAAGTAATAATCTGCTTATCTATTCACTGATAATTAGACCTATCCTGACTTACGCTTGTCCTGTCTGGTCTCATTGAGCAAACACAATCCTTGTTTCACTAGAAAAGTCCTATTCGTACAATAGTTAAAGCAAGCTGGTATATGAGAAATATAGCTATCAGAAATTCAATAAAATACCCATCTCTCAAAACCTTCATTATTTTTTACTAGCAAGAAAATTATTCCAAAAGATCGATATCTCCACCAATAGAACCATTCAAGCAATTGAAAAATACAAACCCATCAGAAATAACCATTTACTACACAAACCTCGAGAAATTCTTCTGGATTAATCTAGCCCCCCCCCCCCTTACTATTTTAAAATCTCCATTACAAACTTTTTCACAGATTTCCTGAAAGTATACACATCAAAATGTTATCCATCCACAGTAGCGAATAGAAGCACACCCAGCAACCGGTGGGAACTCACCCTCTCGCTATGCGAGAAAAGCCATTAATTTGACAAAATTTCGCACCTTGGACTTATTTATAAACTCATGCGATTAAAGTTCTCTCCCGCTTTAATCAAAATTTTATATTGCTGTCTTACGGTAACTGTAACGGCTAAAATTACGAGGTACCTATTTAAAAATTTAAATTTACCCTTCGAAACGATCATTCCGAGTTCGGATAGCTCACACCCTCTCGACTGCTGGACCAATCAGATCATCCGTCCAGCAAGGAAGTCTGCTTGGCCCCACCCTCTTCAACTTGTATGTTAACGATATACCTCAGGCTACAAAATAAGAGGATGTCCGTTGTCGTCTTAACTATTAACTTATTTCTCCACTGCCTCATAGCCTTTACCGATTGTCCACACCCACTCTCCTCCTTAGTATTCGCAGCCAACACGGGCAGCCAATAGGACACTTCCCCTCCGCCCTTCTATGAGAAAAAGGACTATCATATCCTGCCGCCTCAGACAAGCAAAGGCCCTTCACCAAAATCCAGCAATAAGAACAGTAACAGCCTATAGGAACTCTTCATTTTACCCTTCAAACAATAGCAGCTAATCTACTCAATACTACCCAACAGAAAGTGTAAAAGCCATCAATAGTGAAGTGTTCACTATAAGAATTATGATACGAGCTTGAAGGCCGCTCTCGCGGCCTAGACGCTCGATGAAAGCGCAACTTGCGTGCGTGTCGTCTCTTATTTACAACACCATATCTCCCAGCTCTGGCTCATGAACTGGAAAATAAAAGTCAATGCGTCCAAGAGTGCATCCACCTTGTTCATGAGGAAACTGAGACCTCCCAATTTGGCAAACCTCACAATTTTCGGTCAACCAGTGCCCTGAGTACGTAAATACAAGTACCTAGGGTGTATACTGGATTCAAAATTAACTTTTTTCAAAACACATCGAACACACTTGCAGTAAGGCGCGAGCGGCTCACTCTCAGCTTTATAAGCTCATGGCTAAAAAGAGCACATTGGCGATCAGACACAAAGTTTTACTTTACAAAACTATTGTAAGATCGGTCATGGCGTACACCTCTCAAATTTGGGGGAGGGGGGTGCTTGCGCAATGACTCACCTTAAGAGATTGCACATCGCCTCATATTCCTATGTTAGGAAAATGGTAAACGCTCCCTGGTTTGTCCGGAATGAAGTCATTTATAGGGATCTTAAAATTGAACCAGTCATGCCATTTATTAAAAGGCAGTTTAAAAACTTCTTTGATAAATTTCCACCCCACCCCATTGCGCTACTGAGGTCACAATCAAACTACAATCCGAGGCGAAAAACTTCCCTCAAACGCCTTTCTCGAACAATCGCTCGAACACTTTCCAGCTCTACCCGTCCGGTAGGCGGGTGTGTACTTTGATCGTAGTCTATATATTATATCTTTTTTCACTTTTTACGGAATTCTCTTAATTTTCTCATACTCAATATTTCTGATGGGGAGGTATCTCCCAATCTGGGGTGAGGTACTCCATAACTTTACACACCTTCGATCCTAACCAGACAAGAGGAATAAGACAGGATAGATTTACCACCGCAACCAATAAAATCTTAATAATTTTCAATTTCGTAAAATAGCATCATCTCAATCCACTGCAATAATTAATGAAATCATGAAAATAAAAAAAAATTTTTTTCATGACTTAAATTTAAACAATATCAGCTCTTGTACTAAAACCCTTCATAAAACAAAAAAATATCTCTATTAATAAAAGTTTAAAAATTGACAATATGTCTAAACAAATCTGAATCTTATTCATAATAAGAGAATAAAAATTTCAACTTTTAATTTTTAGTAATTAATAACCAAGCATTGCTCGTAATTCACGCTTTTTCATGTAATCTTAAACATTTAAAATATTTTTATTTTAACTCCTGGGCAAGTGTAAAACCAATGTTTTGTCTCATTTATCAGATTTTGCTATAACTGGGGATTAAGGCCCGTGAGGGTTAAGCACCCCAATAATTATATTCCCCCTGCAACCGGCGAAGGCAAGCTTCGAGACATTCATAACATTTGACCCAGAACTAGCTTACAACAGGACTAGTTCCCTCCTTCTTACACGCATGCGCAGTATGTGCTCCAATTGTCCGGAAAATGATAGGTCCGGTTCCTTTTTCGGACTTGCAATATAGAAGCCTCGCATGCTCTGTCCCATAATCAATTTCCATCCGCAATGTAAGTACATTTTTCGTATTAGTTAGCATACATTTTAACTAATCAAAAGTATATAAGATGATATTTCATGATATTTTTATAAAGAAATACGTATAACATTTTACCTCGTGTGGTGTTTGTTTTTCAGTATCTTAGTTTTACTACAGTTATATTGTTCGAATTCAGTTCAATAATAATGATAGAATCAATTAGATTTTAAAAAAATTAAGTTCTAAAATAATTTTTTTCAATCGAAGGTTTATATAAGATTACGAACACACAGGCAGAAATCCCTTAATTAGTGCGTTAATACAATATTGAGATACAACGAGGAATTCAAAACGGCGCGAACCAAAAGCAACGCACTGGAAAAAAAATTAAAAATCCTGTGAAAAAAGTTTTTAAAAGAATTTCTTCATTCAAAATGTACCTTGATATACGGCAATGCATCATTCTTGAATAGTAAAGGGATATGAGATTCAAAGAAAGGGTAAGTTGAGACTTTTATTTTTTTCTAAAATCCTTTTTTGAATTCAAGTTGATGACACTTGATTTTTGTTTGTTTCCCTTTTCAATAATAACAATCAGTTTGCTTGTTTCGCCTGCGACGAACATTTGTGCTTCTCTCTTCATCTGGATTGTGAACCAAATTGTTTCAAACCGAGCTTCAAGATTTTTTTTTCCTAAAGACCCCTTCTTTTCTTCATTTTTATGTTCCTTGCAAGTATGTTGGTTTTTAATTCCCCAGAAACACTGTCATTGGATAGGTTTTTCGAAAGCGATTCCAACAATTCTCGAGTGGCGGCGATAGCCTAGTGGTCACGGTCGCCGATTCGCGTCCGGCTGTTGTCGTAGGTTCGAACCTTTAAAAATATTTTTTCATTGTTCCGATATATATAGCTATAACTAGTTATTGATAAAGATATCCATTCCACGAAGCCAAACATTATATATTTACTCATTTCTCATCTGATTCTTTTAATTAACCCGTTCAGGATCATGATCACGTATCCGTGACCGCGCGTTTCTTCCTTCACGGGCCACGGTATCGTATTCGTGACGGGTGTTTTCGTGATACCGGACCCGTGATCTCACTGGTGTGGTTTCAATTTGGAACGTTTTATTTGGATTTTTCTTGGTCACTAAATGGCGATTGAAGTCCGTTTTATTTTCAAATATCGTTCCACAGAGTGTTGACTTTCAATTTCCTCTTTTGGTTCCAAATTTTTTTTTTTTTTTTTTTTTTTGCCTGTTGAATCAGAGGAATTTTCAAATGTTTCGAAATTTATCACAAGCATCGAAAGTTTTAAGCATTATTTATAAATTTTATTCCATTTATTTTATATTTTTTGCAGGCAGTTCTCTAATATTTCATCTATATTTTAAATATTCGTAAATTAAATATTTTTTTTGTGTGATTTATGTTGTTATTTTCGTAGCTATATATATATTTTTTTTTATCAAGGTGAATAGATTTTCTTCGCAATTATTCTTTTAAATGTCACATAAATTTAACTGTCGTATATTTAGATGCTATCAATGATAATAATTTGTAAGTTTCAGCGTATTCCAACGCATGTAGGGTTTTATATGAACTTCGGCTTAACGAGGAAAATCGCCTGGTCGTGGATCCGAGCCTTGGTGTCTCTAAAGACCCTCCGTGTAACCGGGGCTTATGCACCCTAAATCTGTCTCGATCCCGAGTCTTACCGAAGTTTGGAGGGGGAGGTGTCAGCTCGGGTGTCATTCTTGTCATTTGTCCGAGGTTAAAAATTACGAGGTCCATCGCCAATAGCTGTTGCTTCTAGACATTAATAAGACCAATCAACCAACCATTCTGGAAAATTTTCTCAATCTAAATCTTCGAAGCATAGGTCTTTTCTAAATGTAACAATTTAATCAATAACCTAGTAAAAGGATCGATGAAGCCATAAAAGTCATTGGATTAAATAAAAAATAAACATAAAATTCCCACATTGCTCACTCTCATCTATCTGTATCTAAGGCACACTAATCAGGTCTTACACCTGCATATTCAAGCAATTGTATTAACCTTTTAGAGACGGGCACTTTTGAGAAGAGAACTCTGATGAGGACGGGAGATTTTACTACATTGCTTACCTCCCTTTCGTGTCAATGATTGGCAGTAATAAGAGTCGTATGACAAAAGAACCAGACAGAGTGCTGGTCACCTGCTGGGCAGTGGGGATGCTACGGTTCAGGAAGTTCCCAGCTACTAATGATTCTTCTTTTTTGGGGGAAGCTTTTTCTGAAAGCCGATTATCTGTCCGCTTCCAATTCAAGAAACTTACAGAAATATGTTCCAAAAATAGAAGGCATGATCTTTCTTAGAATTACCTTGTATCATTCTTAATACCATAATTAGAATTTTCATGCAGTAAATTATTCTATTCATATGCAATATAATAGGGAGAAAACTATTATAGTTATTTTATTTAGCAATATTTATAGTAGGCAGTGGCCACAGTACCGTTACATGATATAATTATCCAATTATATTATATACCATTTCATAATTTAATACATGGACATTCTGATTTATCTATTTATACGCACTAAACCCCTTCACTAATTATTTCGAATGTGTAAATAAGTTTTTAGCATCTAAAAGTCTGAGTAAATTATTGAACAATGAACTGAGAATTTGAACAATGAAGGAAAAAGTTCAGCTCATTAAAATTATGTTTAATATTTCCATATACATTATAAAGGAATTTTGAATTAATAACAAACAAATTAACAGGGGAAAAATAAGTTTTGTATTGTCTTAATTTTTACTGAGTTTAATAATTTATGTGAATGAAAACTGTGATAAAATATAATATAAAAAAAAAATACGTTTATTGCGTCAATATTTATAGGTATGATTATGAGGGGGAAATTTAACCATTTCAGCAATATTTCCTTTGCAATATTTAAAGGCGTTGCTTGAAATTTATGCTCTTGAACATATTATAAAACACTGCTTAAACAAAATAAATGTTTCACTTTAATCAAAGATCAACTATTGTAACACATGTTTAAACATTAAAAAACATGTTAAAACATTATGTAGCATGATCAAGTATTTCAATTCCATAATCTTTTGTAAACACATTAAAAATTTGCAAACGTTATAAATTTAGTTTACGTGTATCAAATTCATCCATGTAATCTTATATAGATATGTTGTAATGTTTATTTTGAAATTAAAGTTGAAGTTATTCAAGAAATATATAAAATTCAGATAAATATTATTCTTTATAATTAAGAGATAAATTGTACAGAAAGGAAAAAAAAAAAAATACTGAATATAAATCAATGTGACAATTATTCAATAAAATTCCGATTTTCCTAAATCTTTATTTGCTTAATCAAAGCTTCAAAATTTTATAAAATTTCAATTTTTATAGAAGAATGAATTCCTGAAGGCAATTTGCTCTTAAAATAAATTTAAATCAATATTTTTGGGATAAAATAATTTCGTAAAAGTCACGTGCTACAAATGCGTTATTGGGGCGTATTAGATCACATATTAGTCTGCGTTCTTTGGCTCAGGTGAAGAATCACCCACTGATTTCATTATTTTCAAGGTATAAAGTAAAATTAGAGCCACTCTCTTAAAATTGAAATTTTTGGCATAATTTATTTTGAAAGATAATATTAAATGCTTTGGTAATTTTCATAGTATTTTAGTAAACGGTAATGCTGATCCAGTTAAAAATGTAAAAATTTGTATGCTCAAACATTTATCAGATCTGCAAAAAACATTTCTTGAATCCTGTTCAAAATGAAAAATTATCTTGGATCCAAAATCCTTTTCAAGGCTTTGAATCCTCAGAACACCCAATAAAATAAATAATTAAATGTGTATCAATTTCATTGATATACACTCAATTGAAACTAAAATTTAGTTAAGTTGATATTATTTATTTTTTGATTGACATTAGAAAAGAATATCATGAAATTGCCGTAATAGTTATGAAATATCTAATATCACATGTTTCAACCTATATATACCAAAAATCTTTCTCTGTACGCTGCGATAAAAACAAAATACAAAAACAGATTGGATGCAGAAGAAGGCAATAGGTTTCAGATTTCAATAATTATTTCTGACGTAAAAATACTTAGCAATAAAAAACAATTAATGCCAAGTAATTAAAAATTTTCTTTTCATTAATTTGTTATATTTTATAAGATATTGTTGCTTTTGTTTATTATTCATAGGCAATATTTTAGAGAGAAGAAAAAAACGTCAGCTGACTTACTATTCTTTATCTTATTAAGACGTTTCTTTGTGATAAAGTAGATATGTAATAATAATTTTGTAAATGTGAGTAGGATAAAGCTCAGATGTCCTTTTTTCTCTCTTTGATCCAGGGGATCCTTCCCTGCGAAAAATGCATATTCAAAATCGAGTACCATGTACTCACTTTTGAATACTTCACATACTCAAAATAGCTCCGATCCCAACGTATTCAAATTTGAGACTCACACATACTCATTTTTAGTAACTAAGTACACAAAATGGAAACTTCACATACTCATTTTTGTATATCATATATGAGTCTGGAATAGAAAAATGAGTGTCATGTATTTATTTGTGAAGCTGTTACTGCATCAAATGTGAGTATGAAACAATAAAGTGAGTATGTTTTGCATTTATTTTCGATACTGTTGTTGTGTGTATCGAATATTAATTTTAAACAGAAAAATATGTATTCACTTAAATTTTAAGCGCTCTTTTACTTGTAAGCATCATTTTCTACTTCTTTCATATTATTTAACTTACAATTCATAAAGTTTTTGTTACAAAACTTTGTATCAAAATTCTTGCATTTACTGTGTGTAACAATACTGTTACTTTTAGGAACAAAAATGCAAATGTTATGTGATCATAAAATGTACTTTGAACTTATACCTCAAATTTAAACAAATTCGAGTGATTTAATAAATCTTTAATTAACAAAAGCAGATTCGATTCAAGAGTTAAATTCTTTTCAAAACAAATGAGTAAAGAACTTGAGCTAGTAGTTCCAGAAGCAATTCAGTTCATTAAAAGTTATATTTATGATTTTAGAATCAATATATAGTTTTGTTAAAATATATAGTTTATTTCCCATACATACAGAAGATTAAGTTTTATTTAAAGTTCAGTCATTTAAAAATAAGTTATTGCAAATATCTCGGAAAAAATTTGATGAATATTAGATTTTCCATAGTAAAAAAACTTAGTGTATAGTATTTTTTCATTTAATATATATATTTCTTTTTGAATTAACATCATAACAAAGCTAATACCTAAAATTAATGATTCGTTGTACACAGAAGAAATAAAACCATATATATTTGAAAAAATTATTCTGAATATCAAACAAATACATATCAGACATTTAAAATAAAGCATTCATTATTTTGAACACAAGAATATTAAAAAAAGTATAATTTTTTAATTCCTACAGATGAAGGCATGTCGTTTTAAAAATCACTTATAGACACTGCTATCTAATTCATACTATAATACAACTCCATTCCCATTCGTACAACATAGCTTAGGATTTAATGTAGCGTACAATGAGGTGTCATTTAAAATACAGGAAGTTCTAATATGTAAAGGTAAACAAAGAGATTTTTTTACTTCTTTCAAATTAACAACACTTTGTGAAGTTACTAAATTTGAGTGAAAATGCTTCTAGATGCAATATACAGTTTTGCTAAAATCCTATACATGCAGAAAACTGAGTTTTATTTACAATTCTGTTTTACAAATAAATTATTACAAACATCTTGGAAACATTATGATAAATATTCCGGATTTTCATTAGTAAAAAACTTAGCTTACAACATTTTTTTCATCTAATATATATATATATATATATCCTTTTGAGTTAACATCATAACGAAGCTAATACCTAAAATTAATGATTCGCTGTACACAGAAAAAATAAAACCAAATCATACTTCTGAAAAAATTATTCTGAATATCAAACACATACATATCAGACATTTAAAATAAAGCATTCATTATTTTGAACACAAGAATATTAAAAAAAGTATAATTTTTTAATTCCTACAGATGAAGGCATGTCGTTTTAAAAATCACTTAAAATCTCTATCTAATCCATACTATTGTCCTACTCCATCCCCATTTATACAACATAGCTTATGTTTCAACGTAGTGTACAATGAGGTATCAGTTAAAATATAAGAAGCTCTAATATGCAAAGGTACATAATATAACAGATTTTTTTTTACTTCTTACAAAAAAACATCTCGTGAAGTAACTAAATATGAGTGAAAATGCTTTTCAAACAGTGCTGTTTCAAATAAAAATGTTATTTATGCATCCTTATTGTGTAGACAATTCTTTAATTTTTCGAAAGAGAGGCAAATCATCTACACAACCATTAATACAGCTATATTTTTGGAATATACTGTACCATTTTAGTATAAACTATTACATGTAAGAATTTCTGCTTGGTCGGTTAAATCATCCATTCTACATAGCAGTTCTCGCTGCTTTGAAATATGAACTTGGACACACTTGGATCCCAAAACATTTGTTATACAAGGAATTTTAAAGTTTTTTTTTACTAAACATATGTGCCATTTTTAATTGGTGCTATTGGATTAAAATTTACTTGGACAGAGATTGTAATCTCCTTACGATTAGGAAAAAAAAAATTAATTTAACAAGATTTTTTTTTAGAAATATCACAAGTATTTTCAATTAAAGGAAAGCAGTATGGTCATATGAAAGCATAGCTTTTTTGCATTACGTATTATACAATAACATAAATCTAATTTAATCAATGGGGATCAGTTCATAATTAAGACAAAATATCTATAAGGCATTAGTTTGTAAGTATATTTAATTTTTATACATAATGTCGCATATTGTAGAGAAATTTTTGAATATAGAAAAAAAAGTATTAAAATTGATTACCGTGTTTCATTTTGCCAATTGATTTTGTTCATTTTGTAATTTCTGATCTAAAAAATAGTGTTATAAAATGTACATGTCCATATCTGGAAGTTAAGCCTGATTATTGTATCTATTGCCCATGTTTAAGAGGATGCTTCTTTAATTAAAAATATTAATGAGATAAATGATAGAAGTTAGATAAGTGAAATAGAGTGTAAATACATGAAATTAAATTATAATGAAAAGTTAAGTTTAAAAATGATAAAGTTAAGTTTAAAAATGATAAAGTTAAGTT
>BMAW01118854.1:76048-110611 GCA_019974015.1 Nephila pilipes
TTTTTTTTTCCAAATTTTTTTTTTTTTTTTTTTTTTTTTTTTTTTTTGACTAAACTTATTTGTATTTCAAATTATTTCATGTTTTAATATTATTACGTATCATCAGATTATCGGTTTATTCTAACATGTTAAAAATAAAGGCCACAATATTTATTTTAGAATTGTAATTACTCTAAGATCTCTGAAAAATACATGTGAATAGTTAAAGTGTAAGTAAGCTCATTTGAATTATAGTATCTTTTATGCATAAACATTTTTTTTATTTATGAGGCTGATTCTGTTTAAAAATAAAGCAAGATTTAGAATAAACTATTTTCTCTTTTATTCAAAATACATAATTAAGCTATAACAGTTATATAACGATTTATGATTTAAACAGGTGCCATTTTGTACCTTGAACTATAGTTTTTTTAAATGTGTTTTGCAAACAAAACTAATTAATTTAATTTAAGTTGATTATAAAGTTTCAAAAAGGAATCAACAGTATTTAAGAAAAACATATGTGAATATGTAAATTATATCTACAATTTCAAACGTAATAATAGCTAGCATTAATTTTTTTTTCTTTTCCTCAAAGTAATACTTATTAATCAAATACAATTTTTACATTTATGTTTTAATGTAAAAAGAAATGCAGAAAAAATTATGACTTTTATGAATATCAAGAGACATCCCAAAACTTATATTAGTGATAATCTGATTTTTAAAATATGTATGAAATATTTTAAAATGATATTTGAATAGAAACGATACAGTCGGGGGCAAAAAACAGAATTTTGAGGAAATAGAAAATTTCAGATTCTATAAATCTTGAGTGAGCACTGCTTAAGAATCTGTAACGTTGCCTTGCCGTGCAGATGTCATTCGAGTTTCTTCCAGCCAACACCACAACTTCTCGGTTTTACTTAGTAATTCATCTCGGTACAAGCATATTTTTTAAAATCATTAACTTTAAGAAGTGCATGAATAAAGTGATTAAATTGTTTAAATAGAAATAGGAACAAATAAAAGGGCTAGATAATATGCTCGCCCTTGTTCTGTGGTGAACATTTATAAGCGTTTTTACTATTTAATGAATTATACATTTCTATTGTATTTGTGTCATGTATCGAATACAAAAAAAAATGTTTTACTCATTATGTGTGCATGAATGTTGGAGTTAATGCATAGAATAAAATCAGAATGATATTGCACCAAATATTTATTTAAATTTTTGTAACATTTTTGGGCCACATTGTTAGAAAAACCAATATATGAAATGTCTGTGTTTAAACCTTAATTATATAAAAATAAAATTTTGAATTACAACAGAAACAAGTAGTGGTTCTTAACCCTAAGTCATTTGAGTTTAAAACAAATAACTTAAAAAATGTAAGACAATAGTGACGAAACACAAGACAATCCCTTATAATATGATGAACAGTATTTGGGACAATCAGGCCTGATTTAAAATTTGGTTCTAAAATACACATTAAACTTGTGTTTAAATTAAAACTATATTCTTTAAAAAACCCTATTCTTAAATATCTTACTCATGTTATAAGGCATCTTATATTTACTTCCAATTTCTTACAGAATAATCTGGAATAAAAGCATATTCGTCAACATATTATTCTGTGTGTATAATTTCTTACTTTCAAGTACCAAAATGTGATTTTATAATATATTCTCAGCATCATACACAAAATATTTACATGTATGAAAATAATTTTCAACATTGATCTGGAAGAATTAAAAAACGAAAGGAGTTTCTAAAGATACGATTACAATGTAATATGGATATATAGTTTTCAACACAAATAATTACTCATAAGAAAATCATTTTCTAAACTGATCAATTATAATTTTTGAAACATAATAGAATAATTCTAAATATTTTTTTCAATACAGCCTTTAAAATATGCAATGTTTTAAAGACATTTAGTATTTTTGTTTTGTATTTTGTGTGTGTATTACCACAACACAACTCTACGTACATTCCATAATGTCTTCATACCACATCTGGTACACACAGTGGCTCGAATATATATTTTGAAGAGAATGTCCCAGAATTTGTTCTCAGTCGTAGGATTTTGAATTGTTGCCAAATTTGACAACATTTTTGGTAATCAAATTCTCCAAACATACACATTACTTAAAAGTGTGTTTTGTCTTGTGTGTAAAACGGTTTTTCCAACAATGGCAGTCGCTCTGTGGAGAAGACAACAAAGTTCAAACTTTCGCGTAACAATAATGTACAAGTTCGACGCTGATAAACAATCACCGGTATCAAACTTGCGTTCTATGTAAGACTGACACACGAAGCAGAGAATACGACTAGTATAAAGAAATAGTTATAATAGTTGTCTCCAAAAAGGTTTTGCAAGAACATTGTAAAATAGAGTTGCAGTTTCTTAAAAGGCCAGGTTTAACTCAGAAGATCACAATAAGAAAATATCCGTCAGCTTATCACCTAACATAAACAATTGAAAGGTAGTTATACAAATGAGTTCCTGATATGAAATGTAAAATTATTGTTGTATGACAGGTATTAATGTGTATTCATGTAATGTTTTTTGTCTAGATATGAATGTAAAAAATTATCACTATCCTACTTGGATGCAGTAAAGGCACGAGCCTGTTGTTTGAAATTTCAATTGATAAATATAGATTAGATATAACTTTGCTAATTTTTTCCAGAGCACTCTAAATCCTTCCCTTTGAATACTTTATAATTTGTGTTGATCTCTTTGTTATTATAGAGGAATTATTCTATTTCATTCAAAAGCTAGCTGATATTCTCTGTAAGGCTAGATGCAGGTGAATTCACAATTTTAGTCTTTCAGGGATTATTTGTTGGTGATTTTTTGTAATAAATAATTCCATTTTACTATAATTAGTATCCACATAGTTGCACTGATATTGTGAATGCGAAGGTATTAATTATCTGAATATATTGTATAAATTTTGGTTAGAAATTACAACTGCTCTTTTTCACATTGCTCGAGTTTTTTCATTAGATTTCTTTTCATTATAGGATTAGTTGAAGTTGATGAATATATGCATCACTGCAAAAACTTATCCTGATCGAGTATGCTCTTTATCATCTCTATTTGTACAGGTACCTTTCAGTCAAGTCTTGGTCATATCTAATTTAGATACCTCCTTCAAGAGTTAGAGCACTATTATATAACTTTTACATGTAATGTCCATCACTCACTCCTGCATACAGATCCATTTAAAGTATATTAATTAAGATGTTTAGCTCCAATAAATATAAAGTTCATTGAATTTTTAATTTCATTTATCTATATCAAAATAAAAGTGGTATACACAATGTGTTTACTCAAGAAGGATTTGATGTTGTCCCTTTGTAGTCGGGAAATATCTTCCCGTCGTTCTCTTTAAAGCATCAATGACTACAACCTTATTGTACGGCATCGGTCAATAGCGATACAGTAGACTACATTCCAAGGCTCTTGCTCAAGGTATTAGATGGGGGAAATGCTGTTACTATGTCCCTTTAGATAATTCTCTAGATTCTTAAGAAATGTTGCTATACCAGAATAGAAGATTATTCACAAAAACCATATCACATGATAAAATATTTGTTCCTCTGTTCATGAATTTGCATGTGTGAAAACTTATTCTGATTAGTATAACATCACAAATTTTTACGTATTTCTATGTGAAATGAACAAGAAATAAAAAAAAAGACTAGTACTTAATCTTGTCGGAAAGAAAAATATATAGCATACATTAAAATTACTTTACAGCGCGCCGAAGCTGTTGAAGTCAATGAGTTTGAAAAAGTTAAATACAGACATGCAGATGAGTATCAAATTATATTTCATTATGGATTTTGAGCATTATCTGAAGAAACTTATCTAAAAACCAATTCAAGTGTAAAACCTTTAGTAACGTCATTGCAAAAGAAATCCACAGTGTTAAGAAAAGGTTTCCAAAATTAATTAAAGCAACTATAAAATTTGCAACTATTTGTAATTAAAGCAACTATTTATACAATTCGACAACTTGCGTTAGTAATAATGCGATCGTTGAAAAATCAGATGGGTCAATTCGATTGTGCTCAAATCTCACGGAACTAAATAAAGCTTTTTTAAGACCTTATAATATTCATCATTGTTCTGCAAGAAACTAAGAACTGTAAAGTATTCAGGAAAATAGACGTAAAATATCAATAATTACGTGCCAAAACTGGATAAAGAATTTAGTCTCATGACAACATTTTAAATCCCATTTGAAAGATATCCCTAAAATTACCATTTGTCTTGAAAGTAGCAGGGATGATATTTCAAATGAAAATGAAAGAGGCATTTTAGAACATTCCAAGTCTTATTAATATTACAGACAACATTGTAATCAATGGAAAATATGAGATGGAACATAATAAAATTCTTGTAAAATTTATAGAAATATATAAAGGATTGGGAGTAAAGGTAAACAAAAAAAAAAGAAGAAGAACAAATTGAGCTCAAATGTGATGAAATAACTTTTATGGTTCATAAAATTTCGAATGCTGGCATTCGATCAGACCCGGAATAAATAAAAGCAATCATTGAGATTAGGGAACCATCCGATGTAGATGAAATACGAACATTATTAAGTATGTGTAATTATCGAAGTAAGTTCCTTTCCGGATACATGCTAACTTAATCGAACCATTAAAGCAGCTTTTGAAATAAAATGCATCGAGGAATTGGAGACAAAAACAAAGAGAATCTTTCCATTATTCAGCGAAATTATTGACTATTTTTCCTACACATACTTCATTTGTCCGCTGTCACTAAAAGTACACAAATTGAAAGCGACCTCGGTCAATATGGACTTCGGGCTGTATTATTGCAAAGTCCTTCTGTTATTTCATATGTTAGACGTTCATTAAATTCAACTGAAAAAAACTATGCTCAAATTGGAAAAAAAAAAAAAAAATGCGTCCAGTGGCCTGGAATTTATAGAAATTTAATAATTGTAAGAGGGCGGATGAGAAAAGTTTCCGACATAACAAAGATACAAGACATTTTTTCTTTAAATTTTTCTTTGTTTGCTACATAGTCTCCTTCTAAGTCTGTTCACTTCTCCCAGCGATGCGCCCATCTCTTTAATTCATCCAAATTCACTCGGCGTCTTGCAAAATAACTCACTCGGCAAAATAATTGCTAACGAAGGTGATGGCCTCTTCATTTGAGGAAACTTTCCCACCTCCGAGAGCAATTTTTAGATTAGGGAGCAAAAAGAAGTCGCTTGTGGATAGATCTGGAGAGTAAGTTAGGTGACCAAGCAGTTCAAACTGTAATTGGTGGATTTCTGCCATGGCAACCGCTGAGACCTATTTCTGTCTTGGTGAAACAGAATTTTTTTCAGAAAACGTGCTTGTTTTTCTGCAATTTCTGCCTTTAGCTTATCAAGTAATGATGTGTAGTATGCTTTTATAATGGCTTTCCTGTTTGAAGGTAATCGATTCAGATAACTCCATTATTATCCCAAAAGACAATTTTCGCTTTTTTTTTTGGAGCTGATTCCCTCTTCGCAGTCCAATGTATAGCTACTTTTTTTTTTGTACCGGGTGAATACTGCTGTATCAAGTTATCTCTACAATAATTAATCGGCGCTAAAACTCTGATTTATTGTCCTAAACTGCGCCAACAAAGGGTAGGAAATGTTCATTGGAACGCATTTTTGGTTTAACGTGAGCAAACGTGCGGACGGCTTTCTCATGCTTAAACCTTGATTCAATATGTGACAAACACGTTCTTCGAACATATTCATAGCCTCTGCTTTCTCTCTCCCCCGTACACAGCGATCAATTAATTTTTGATTTGCGTAGGCGTATTGCCTTTCAAAAACAAATATTTAATGACAGTTCAATACTCAGTTTTTTTTACATTTTCACAAAAACATTCACATCAACTTGCTCAAACGATTGTAAAATAACTGGGAGACCAAAATGGCTGAAATTTTGGCCAGTACCAGCCAAAATAGATGCACAACCACATTCCTTAACTTTTATTGACGAGTGCTGCCATCTTTAGGTTAAGATCGAAAGCTTTTAAGACCACCCTCGTATGTATGGTATGACAGTAACAATTTATACAGATCACAAAGCCACTGGAGTCAATGAAGAAACTTCTCCTCAAAGCACTCAAACACTTAAAAATTATTTTTAAGCTGCTATAATTATAAATTGATGCGTAAATTAAGCAAAAACATTCCTCTCAATTCTAGGTATACTCTCTTCAGCTCCTTTAGAAGATCACAAACAAGTGACAGTTTCGATGACATTATTTACAGTTTTGTGTGTGAGAGGAAGTTGCTTGGAAAGTATTTTTCGGCATTTTAAAGAAGATGAGCGCAAATTGGATTTAAAAGTTGCCATTTCTAACAATTAGTCTGCAGATGAAAAAGACTGCTCAGTTTTCATAAGACCCAGAAGCTTTCGTTTAATCAATTGAATGTAAAATTTGTATCATTATATTTTTGAAATTATCAATTACTTTGATTTGGAATTGAATTTATTTTCACTGTCGCATTTCACAGATTAATTTTTTAATCAGTTGAATCATATACTACAGCTAAATTTTTTTTATTTTTACCCTATTGCAGTTCGATTGGGGAAAATTTTTACTATATGTATTTACTTGGTTGCTGGATTTTTTTTACAAAGTTTTTTTATTCAACACGTGAGAAAAAAATAAATGTGATGTTCATTGCTGAATTTAAATTTCTGTTAAGAGCTTAATGTTAGATTTCAACTAATTAGGTACAACTTCATTAAAAAATTAATAATTATAATTTTATAAAAATTACTTTTTTTTTGTGAAGTTAGGGAAGCATTAAAAAAATCTTAAATTAACTATAAGCTTTACCTCCATTGAGCATAAATTATAAAAAATCCCTTCGCTGTTTTTTTGTTTACTTAATCATTCTTTCTTTGAAGGCTTATTTGCATTTCTCTTTAAATTATACTTAAAATTTAGCCCTCATTAAAAAAAAAAAAAAACTTACCCGTCCAACTGGATTGTTGTATTTTTTAATTCACTCTTGCGCAGAACAGGTATACCAGCTAGCAGTGCATAAAAGTGTGAAACAGATAAACTTTATAACGAAAGCAGCCAGAAAATTATTCATAAAGGTTTCAAATTTTAATAATTATAATAATTATTTACTCACATAAGCCATTATCGGCCATTTTGATTTTGTGAACGTTATGATGATCCTATGAAATTTCTACTATTGTCCTCAAATCTTTACTATTTTATAAATTTGAATACAAAAAGAATGCACCCGAAAGAGCGAAAAGGGATGAAGGTTTCTGCGGAATTACATTTTCTCTCCGAATTTTAATGATTCATTTGTGGGTGTTCCGATCTTTAAAAATATTCGAAAATTGGAGAGAAAATGTAAATCAACAGAAACTTCCTTTTTTTTTTGTGTGTGTGTGTGTGTGCTTTCGGATTCACTTTTTGCTTTCAAATAGATCAAATAGTAAAGATTTGAGGACGGTAGCCGAAATTCCATAGGATTACTTCCATTAAATCAAAACGGTTTTCAATTTCATTTTATTAATTCCTATTATAGAATTCCATTTTATTTACTACATCACTGATGTTTAATAATACATAAGGGTTTTATTTAAGGCATCGTCGATTTATAAGCATAATAATTTAAGTTCTGGATGGCATTTTTTAGTAATTATTTCGTAATAATAGAAAGTTAAGGGGGAAATAATTGTTAAAAACTGGTATTTAGAATTGTGTGTGTGTCTACTGGTCACACAGAATTTAAAATGCTGCGTTATACTATGCATAAATTATTCATGATTTTATTATTATGTCCCGAAAGATTACGATTACACGCGATTACCCCGGTTTTGATGCAAAAAGGAAGGAAATTTTTCTAAAAAAATATTGGATGTATCAAATTTCTGAGGAAGGAGATAAACGATTGCTTTCCCTAGACTACGCCAGTGCAACAAAATTAGTTACATTGGCTTAAAAACCCGAAAAAAAATTTGTTGTACATATTCTTAAAAATAATTACTTGATAGAGAATTGTCGTTCATTAAACCCCAGTGTAATTAAAAATCTTATGATTTCAATGACATAAAAATGAACCCCCCTTTACTTGAAAACAATTTCACCCTTTTTTAAAATTTGAAACTACAGAAGTCTGTGCATTCAATTCAGATATTGAAAGAAGGAAGAGAGGGAGTGAAAGTTGGGGTTTGTGGCGCAAGAGCCAAATCTGGTCATGCTGCTTCAAACAACGTGTATCTGTGACCTACTCGGGAGAAAAAAAAGACGAGAGAAAAGGTACTAACAGCCAGAAGAAAAAGGCGGGAAGAGAATAGAGAAGGATCGTAGGATATCCCAATGGCGCGTCACCGGTGCTCACCAAAAACAGTAAAAATTAACACGAAAGCTATTGGAGACGAACCTCGTGACTCTGAGCTTCGATCGAGTAACGAGGATGAAGCCTCTTTATTATTGAGTATAAAAGTAGAAAATAACATATAAATAAAAAAAATTGAAGGTAAAGAACGAAAGTGAAGTGCTACTAGAATTATTTTAACTTATTGGAAATTTTAATGATATTCATAATTATTCTTTCAGTGGTTCTCATTTTTTCCCGTACATTTACATTTTGGACATGTATTCGTAGAAAAAATCTTATTTTAAATATCAAAAAAAATATTGGAATTTATTTTCCTCATATACTGAAAATTAAACAATTTTTAAAATCTTTATCATTAATATGCTAGAAATATTTCTTTGAAAAAGACCATTTTATTCACACGAGTGAACCTTTGTATTCGCGTACACAAAATGGATATCATATAATAATTAAGACACTTGAGACTTACATTGATAGTAGAGTAATATTGCTCTTAAAATCAATACGTATTTTTCCTTAAGTTAAAAAAAAAGTCTTAATTAACTTCAGCAGTATATGTGTTAACTTCCCTACTTAGAGCCTGCCTCTAGAGGGCGTTCATTTTGTAAAGGGAGAGAGTGTGATGTCACACGATTCCCTCAGACGGGACCTGACCGAATCTCCGAGAGGAGCTGTTGTAAACGAGCGGTAACAAGTAATGTAATTTGTTGTTGTTATACAACCCGATGTGTTTTTTGTCTAAGGACAACCGTGAACTGAAATCTGAGGTGATGATGATTAGTAGCTAGTTTTAGTAATATATAATAGTAGTAGTATTCAATAGTCAGAAGCGGGATTTACATTGGAGCCCACGATCAGACTGACATTTCTCTGAAAGAACTGTAAGAAAAGGATGTACTTTGTAGGCCGCTAACCTACCGGAATTGTGAAAGACACAAAAAAGTGTTCCCTGGATTATATAGTGAAAAGTGAAAAAAAAAGTACGTTGTAGGACTCTAACCTAACGGAACTGTGAAAGAAAATGTGCTAAGAAGTGATTTATTTTGAAGAGTATTGAAATATTGTTAAATATGTCGTTCCTCTCAAAAGGACGTAAAAGTGATTTAGTCGAGCTTGCGCTTGAATTAGACGAAAGTGTCCCTTCGGACGCTACCAATGTGACAATAAGAGCCACCATACTTAATAGCGACAGCTATGAAGAAGCTTTCACGAGAGGATGTCTCGAGAGAATAATTAAAGATAGGATTGAAAGAGAAAAAAAGTTAGAAAGGGAAAAAGAACAAAGGTTAGAAAGGGAATTTGAACTAGAAAAATTAAGATTAGAAAAAATAATTATTGAAAACAATAGAAGAAAACAAAGAAAAATCCAAGAGTACTATGAAAAACGATTTCAGCCTCAGCAGGAAAAGTTTGAATCTGAATTGAAAGAAAGGGACGAGAAGTTTACCGAAATTCAGAAGGAGAATGAAAAATTATTCGAAGCTATAGGGTTACAGGATACCAGTATAGAAGAAAAAGCAATGGAAATTGTTGATGAAAGACAACTTCAGTCTCAACAGGAAAAGTTTGATTCTGAACCGAAGAATAAAGAACAGAAATTATCTAGTATCCAAGAACATAATGAAAAGTTAACGCAAGCCATACGGGAACAAAATGTCGTTAACGGAGGAAAAGAAGAAGCGTTATTAGCACCAGCGATGCTACCGAATGATAAAGAAAAAGTGCAAAGAGAAGTGCAACGGAAAATACAGAAAAGAAATAAAGAGAACGGAAAAAGAAGACAGCAACGATGTCAAGAAGCATTCACACGTGTAGAAGGACAACAATTAACTAGAGCTCAGAAAGCCAATGAGAAAATTTTAAAGGATGATACAGGAGAAAATATTCCCATTGATGGAAAGAAGGAAGCAGAGTTCTTCAAAACAGGCCCTATATTAAATCCGATACAGTTGGGAAAAGCTAAAGTCTTACGACAGACAATTAGGTGGACAGAACGAGTGGTTAGCCATTTTCCCCTCCGCAGAAAAAAGATACAATTTAAAATGAAAGGAGCGATTTCAACGCAAAGGAAGAAAAACAATAAAGGAACCCGCAACATTTCCCCGTCCCGTGAAAGAGTCACCAAGAAACATGTTTTGGAGACAAACATCGCATTTAGAAAAAGTTCGTACAGACAGGACTTTCAACAAAAAATAAAGAAAAGAGATATCGAACTCCAGTGAAGAGGGTCCCCCTCTCAAAAGCGAAAGGAAGCTCCGTTTGACCCAGGGGGTTTGGGACACCTGTAAAGTTACGCAGCTGAAGAATAAAAAAAAGAGAGAGAGCAGAAGGGCAGGAAGTGGACCGCAAGTTCGTTGACCAAGAGCGACGGTCATTACAAAGTGTGGGACATCAGGTAGGTTACGTTTTTTAAAGTTCCAGCAGTGGCGTGAACTGCTTTTTCTTTGTCTAATGGAGCATGGCATGGATAGAAACATGAAGGTATTAATGATTTTGTGAGTAAAATTTTTGAATTGATAGTAAAGAGAGGATTGAATAGTGTTAGAGTGACTTTGTTGAGTGGGATGAGCGATATGATTGATAGAAGCGAGCGGAGGGTAGGGTCTGCCGTGGGTGAGGGGGAGCAAGCGCTCCGCTCTCGCCGGGGCAGGGTAGAGGTAGGTGAGAGGGTAGAACTGCCGATGGGAAAGGGGTGAGCGGGGCTCAACCCTCAGGGTGGAGAGGGAGAGAGAAGAAGGGAGAAACGGTAGGAGAGAAAGTTTTTGATCAGCTTTTCGAACAGCTGATCGAGGTGGGGAAGTGGGTCAAGTTTCGGTTTGTCGTAGGTTTCTTTAAAAGGTCAGATTTTGGATTGATGCAAGGCGATGATAGTAGTTAATTTCTTGAATGATGGTAGATTGGGCGTTGATGGTTGGGTTGTTGTGGTTTTCAATGCTATTGAGAAATGACTCACAGAGCTTGTGGATAGTTTTTGCGATGGAGGGTATCTTGAGTTCAGTATGAAGGAATCGGATTGCCATGTATCTTGCGATGTGTCGGAGGAAGATGTTTTGGGTTCTTTGAACTCTGTTTCTATGATTGATGGCGGTGCAGCCCCAGATTTGGCAGCCGTAGGTGATCACTGGTAGGATGTAGGTTTTGTAGATTAAGAGCTTGTTTGAAAGAGATAATTTTGACTTTTTTCCAAGTAGAGGTTGTAGAGAATAGAATTTTCTGGAAGCTTTTTGGATGATGGACTCGATGTGATATTTAAAGGTGAGTTTTGGGTATAGCTGGATACCTAGATAGGTGACTTGATTAGCCCATTCTATGTATTCATCGAAGAAGTTGATAGGAGGAGGTGGGTTGTAGGGTCTATTGCTGTGGTTGAAGAGGATGGCGTGGGATTTGCTTCCATTTATTTTGATTCTCCAGAGAGAAAGCCAGTCTTCTAGGATCTCGACATAATCTTGGAGGATATATTGGATTTCAGTGATAGATTTGTTTTTTGTTAAAATGGCCGCGTCGTCCGCAAAAAGGCAGATTTCAACATAGGGTGAGGTGGGGAAGTCATATGTATATAAAGAAAAAATTTGGGGAGAGATCAAACTTCCCTGTGGTGTTCCTGCAGATATATGACATATTTTAGAGAGCTGGTGATGAAGTTTAACTTGAAATGTTCTGTTTGATAAATAGCTATTTATAAGTTGAATGAGATAAGTAGGAAAGTTGAGTTGGATGAGTCGGAAAATCAGTCCCTTGTGCCAGATGCGATCGAACGCTTTCTGTACATCAAGGAATAGACCACCTGAGATGATTTTATTTATGGAATTGGATTTTACGAAATTTACTACTCTAAGTAGTTGATGACAGGTTGAGGTCTCCTCTCGGAAGCCATGTTGATGTGGAGGGATGATATTGTAGATGTCGGAGAAGTACTGTAAACGTTTAAGGATGATTTTTTCAAAAAGTTTTGCTATTGTAGAGATGAGGCTGATAGGTCGGTAGTTGTTAGGATCTTGAAGGTCTTTTCCTGGCTTCGGAATCATGGTGATGACTGCGTGTTTCCAGGCTTGAGGAAAATGATTTAATTGAATACATCTATTGAAGATTTTAGTGAGATAGGTGATGGAGTTGAGAGTAAGGGATTTTAGTGCAAAGTTTTTGATTTTGTCTGGTCCCGGAGCTTTTTTAATATCTAGTTTGAGGATGATTTCCATGACTTCGTTGGGAGAGGTGAGAGGAGGGTTGTTGGCGTCGTGTGGAGTGTTGAGGAATCGGTTTACTGTGTCTTCCACCATAATGGTGTGCCGTTCATTTTCGGGTTCTTCGTTGACTTGGAAGGAGTCTTCGAGGGTGTCAGCGAAGAGGTTAGCTTTGTCGATGGTATTGTAGACTGGTCCTTGGTCACTATTGAGAGGAGGAATGATGTTAGGCTTGGATTGGTGGTACTTGATGAGTTTGTAGAGTGAGTTGTCTTCGGCATTTGCAGTGAGAAGGGTGGAATTTAATCTATTTTCTCTGATGAGGTTAAGTTCTTTTTTTATCTCTCTTTGCATTTTGTTTAATGTAGTGCGGTATGGGGGGAATCTTGTGTCTTGCCACAATTTTCTTTGTCGATTTTTTTCTTTTATTTTCTCACGTAGGTGAGGTGGAATAGTGGAGGGTGAGGAGGAGATAACTTTGCATTTACTTTGCATTTTTTTAATTGCACTATTGATGGTGGTGGTGAGAAGGTTGATTGAATTATCAATTTCTTCAGTATTTTCTATTTTCGGGTTTCCTGGGATATTGTCGTGGATGATGAGCTGATATTTATTCCAGTTTGTGAAGTTGTAGGTGTTTGGAGCTGGGGGGGTGGTGAAATCTTGGAGGCTTACAGTGAAATGAACTGGGTTATGGTCGCTCGTAAGGTCGGGTATGGCTATTGCGGCAATGTCGTTGATACCAGTTCCTATGCAGAAATCAAGGGTGGCATTTTTGTATCTTGGGCAAGAGGAGATCCTGGTGGGTTGGTTTGGAGCAAAGATATTAATATTTGTGGAGGTTATGAAGTTGAATAATTGTCTACCAGCAATATCGTCTCGGGATGAGGGGCTCCAGGAATGGTGTTTGGAGTTGAAGTCTCCGATGATAAGACAATTTGCCCTGTTTCGGAATACTTTCTTGAGGTCTTCTATATAATTAATGGGGGCTCTGCCATTCGGGATTCTATAAATATTACATATGGTGAGATTATTGTTGTTATTTAATTCGACGTTGATAGTGGTATTTTCAAAACTTGAGGTGAAGATTTTGATGCTATGGTGAGTTTTTGATGAGAGTAGCTGTCCCTCCTCCTTTGTGAGTAAGGCGGTCTGTTCTATGAACTGTGTAGTTGGGGTGGCTGAGGTTGTCGCAGGGTCTAAGGAAGGTTTCTTAAATGCATATGATATCTGGGCTATTGTCATCTATGAATGTAGCTAGCTCCTGGAATCTTGCGTGGAGACCATCAGCGTTTCAGGAGATAATTTTGAGAGAATGGAAATTTCTATTTGGGTGGAACATTAGAAGGTGAAATCTAGACCTAGAAGAGTGCAGCAAGCCATAAACCTGTCTGCCTTTGATATGTTTGATGAGGATATTGCTATGAACTGCTTGATAGTGGAGAACATTTCAACAACTTGTGGATTTTGAATTTGGGCTGATAAAGAAGCTAGGTTTGAAGTTTGGATCAGTGGTGTCTGTGTGGAGGTTTGCGGTGGGGTGCTGATGACGGGAACTGCGGTAGATGGTTGAGGTTTGCTTGTTTGACTTCGTAGTTGTGCTGCCTGTTGTTTAAGCCTTCCTTCCCAAACGTTAACCGTCGGGGGAGGTGCAGGTTGGACTGGAGTAGTTTTTTCTTCTTTTTCTGTTATGGGTTTGTTTCTTGGGTTTTTAGGACAACCTTGGTAGTTTGCAGGGTGGGAGTTACCGCAGAGACAGCACTGTGGTGGTTGATCGACAGTTTTTTGACAAGCTTTAGTGAGGTGATCGCCTGCGGATTTGAGACATCTTGGAGGGCGGTAACAGTGGACGGAGTTATGGAAGAATCCCTGGCAGCGGTTGCATTGAGGGGGACTGGTTTTCTTCTTGAGCGCTTCTATTTTAATTTTCATTGAGCATAGCTCAGTGATGTTGAAGATGCCTTTGTTTTCTTCTGATTTTGGTAGAGTAATTAGGAATAGGGGAACGGTGGGGGAGGGGGATTGTATTCGTCCCAATTTATTTATTAATTTTGTATCTTCTTTAAATGTTTTACGCAGTTTAAGAGAGTTAAACTAAGATTGCGATGGATAAGAGGAAAAACCTTTTTAACGAAAGAAGAATATTTTCAAATAATGAATGAGCTCATCAGTGACGAGATTTAAGAGGGAGAAGATATTTCGGATTTTTTTCGAAAGTCATAGTCTTTTGATTTCACACCACCATTCCGTCATCCCATCTCTTCTTTGGGCTTCCAGGATTCTTTTCACCTTCGGGAACCCACTTCAAAAATGATCGCAGCCATTCACATGAATCATTCTGTTGTACATCTTCCCACCATTTATTTTTTCTTTTATCTACTTCACTAGAAACTCTCCGCACAATCATTTCTTTTTCAATTAATTTGGATGTCGTGCGTTCTTCAATAGAGTTTAGAAATAGCCATTTCCAATAACTCAACTCAACATCGTCAAGGTCTTTCCTCAGCGGCTTAGTTAAAGTCCAAGTCTCACAATTGTGTATCAGAATTGATCGAATGATTTTATGATAAATTTTCTTTTTAATTTTCTGCTTAATACTTTCGTCTCGAACAACAGGGTGTAAGAACCTTATAGCCTTTTTTGCATCCAAACACTTGCGATGCACCTCTTCGACATTTGTGCCATCAAGTTCGAAAATCGAATTCTTAAAAATTAGAGTATTTTCCCCCTCAATTTTGATATCATTCAAAATTAATTCTTTATTACCCAGGTATTTTACATTTTCAAGACTTACATGTAAACTTAGATTTTCTAGGATACACTGTTCCAGATTCAAAACCATCTTTTCTAGAGTTTTATGACTTTCAGAAATGATAATTAATTCATCTCTGTACATAATGTTGGACAAAAAGTATTGTTCAATCTGAATTCCCTTTTGAAAATTTTCATTCCTCCAATTATCGATGGAACCCTTTACAAACATTTTAAATAATGTATATTCAAAATCACTTCGTTCTATCAATCCTTTAGACAAAGTAAATATTCGAGAGCATTTGCCTGATGTAATAACTCTTAAAGTTTTAAGCTTATATAAATGTTTTACAGTCTGAAGTAAGCGCTTGTCAGTTATGTAGTTTTCAAGCGCGGTAAAAAGTTTTTTGTATTCTATTCCAAAGAATGTCTGCCTGAGATTTATGAGGGCCAAGTGAAAATTTTTATTTTGTACGCCATCATATTTCTGAAGAAGATTCCTCAACAAAAAAGTTATGCATTCATAAAGGTGATTCTTAAGGGGCTCAAAATCGAATATTTCAAGCTCTGATTCCTGTAAACGTTTCTTTAAAATGACGCCCATTATTTTCATGATGGAATGAGCTTGTATTTCATTTCCTATCACGTATTTGTCACAACTTTTATCTTTTTTCATATCAGAAATGTAAGTTTCAGTGATTTCAGATGGTATTTCTTTACCAGAAAATATATCATTAATTATCATTGTTAAAAGTCGTTTAGTGTTATCGCTGCTGCATTTCAAGAGGTGTATAGATAAACCCCCTGGCGTGGAATGATTATCATCATAAAGAGTATCTAAGGCTTTTGTTACATCTTCATCGGTAACATCCCAGGGATGAGTTTCATATACATTTTCATCCCTCTCTTCTTCTTCTCCTTCCTGAAACTCCTTAATATGTATATGATTACATTCGAAAAATATTCTGTAGAATTCTTCAGACGGTTGAGGCTGCACTTCATTATCAATAATTTTATGTATCAAATGATTGATGATATTCCAAGCTACTTCACTTTTTTTCCTGTTGTTTTTATCAGTAATAGTACTGCAAATACCTTCCCAAACCTCGTTTTTAATTTTATCTGTTAACACCTGTTCATTTGCCCATTCTTTTCCTTCACATATACATTTCTCAGTGAAGCTCAATTGCTTCGCTCTTAATTTTTTCATCTCCTTATCCCACAAAAAATCGCCATTGAAATGTTTACATGGAATACCTAAAACTTTAGCAGCTGCCAAATGAATACTTTCTTTCAAGTTTTGATACTTTTCTTTCGTGGTTTTCTTTTCATTCAAATCTATAACGGAATCCAAGCAATTCTTATACATGGATCTAATTTTGTCACTGTATAACATGTACTCCCTATATCTTCTCATTTCGGTTATTAGCAATGGAAACGATATAATTACTTGAAGGAATACATGATCACTCCCACAATCATACCACGGACATGCAAGGACATCGTGAACACAAAACGATGTATCTTGTCGAGTTATGCAGAAATCAATCACTGTCTTTGATGGACTTGAGTACGAGTACCAAGTATATGTATGATTGTCTTCATGCTCAAAAAATGTATTTTGTATCTTCAAATTGTATCTTTCACATAAGTCTATCAGCCAACGACCGTTCAAATTTGCCTTTTCATAATCTCCGAATTTCCCAACGACTTTACTGTTCCTTAATACACCCACCCTACTATTAAAGTCCCCCAGCATTATAAATTCGTGTTCTTTGTGAGATTGTAAAAAATGTTTTAAGGTTTCTTCCAAATCTTTTTGAAATTTATTCTTTATATCAGATTCGGCGTTTTCATTTGTCCCGTAAACCCCAATGACTTTCAATTTGTGACCACTTACGTTAAGCACTGCTGTTATAATTCTATCAGTTTTCGGATCCCATTTTTTGTGGCGGCCAAAATCTTTTTTCAGGAAAATGGAGACTCCAGCCGAAGCATTACCTTCACTGCTGTGTAGGACAATGTAATTGCCGTACTCTTCTTCGTAACTTTTTGTGATTTTCGTTTCGGTTAAGACTACCAAATCTACATTTTCTCGCTCGAGTTCGGCATAAGTTTTCCACTTTTTTTCAGTTAATCCCTTAACATTCCACGTGCCGATCTTGTATGGTTCCCTATCAACAATATTTCTGAATTCCATCGTAACGTAAGAATGTCAAACTATTTGAGATGTTCAGAAGCTTTTGAATAATTAAATAACAGAACAACGAAAGTCCGCGTTCTTATCTGTAATTTATAAAACATATCCATTGAAACTTTCGAACTTTTTGAAGAGAGAAAGTAGAAGGTGGGAGCTTTTTTCTGAAGATCTGTAACGAAAAGGAATTAATGATGATTAGTTTTAATAAAGGAGTCCTTATATATAATTTTACACATTGTGCACAATATTGTTATACGATGCACATATTAGGTATGTTATTAATTGCATTTTATAGTTTTAAAATAAAAAAAAAGTTATCAGTAAAAGGGATAGATATAATTTTTCTTAAATGATTATTCTTTATTAAACGAAACATAAAACGAAGTTGATCTTTAATTTCGAATTGCTTTATAAAGAAAACAAATTAAAATTCAGTAGAAAATTGTTTGGAATGTATTAAAAACTAGTTTTACACAAAGTTTTCCTCTACATATTCATATTTCAGGATTATTTATGTGTTCAATTTTCAATTAGTAAGTCATAAAAAAGTATAAATGACATCTAGTGAAGAAACCCGTAACAAGTATTACTTTCTATGTAATAAAAGAGAATTATTTTATTAATAAAAATTAATATAAGATATATTTGCTTTACCTTTATTTATAACACAGTATTGTGAATAAGAATGTATTGCATGTTTTATATTTTGGCAATAAATGAAAGAATTTTCTATGTGGAACAATAAATATATGTAAATCCTTTTTAGAGAGAACTCAAGTGGAAATTTTAACATTCTTCCAACTTGTGTTCAAAATTCAAAAGATCTTTGTGAAAGCAACATTTTTGGCACCAATCTTTTAAAAAAATACATTCTAAATACATCTCAGCAACTGATTCCATAAACACTTTTTGGTATAAATAAATTTTTCATATAACATGTGATGTATATGCAAATCATTCAAGGAATGGAGAGACATTAAGACGTGTAGAAATACTTTAACACATTTTTAAGTATTCCCGAATAGCTTCATGGATACTTTTCTGGGTATATTTAAAAGTTATGGTCGCATTTTTATTTTAAACAAGACCGCGATGAATGTCATATATTTAAAAATGAGGCGTTTTTTACGAGGTTATTTTTTAATATGGAAAATATATTTTTTTCTTATGGGAGTACAGAATTATTTGTATTCATTTAGAATGTTATTTTTTTTACATGTGTTATTTTGAAAATCCACCTCCTTGAGATATTTTGAAAGAGATTATTTTTTGACCAGTCCTCAAGGAAGACAAGCCAGCATGAAAAGAAGGTATTGGTGCTATGTTAATTTGTTTCTAATATCTTTATGGGGGTGGATCTCAATTTAGAACACTTCTTGGGGACGAAAAAATTTATCTTAGTGATAAATCGTGAAGTTGGTAACCCTACTAAAATATCGTAGAAAGCCGTAAAATCAAATGTTTTTCTGGCAGCCCTACTATATGAACGGATCTGCTGGATAAGACCTCGGCAATCAAACGTCCATTCCAAAATCAGACTGCGCAAGTTTCATATAAACTTCGCAATGTATTTATTTCGAGTTTACAGAAATCTGGGATTTCTCTTATTCGGTATGAGTAAAGGAAGGGAGGTTTCAGTTCTCGGAGATGGGGCAGGTAGACATCGCTTGGAGCTTGATAGTTGAGCGGGTGAGGCTTGCTTCCTGATTGGTTGATCCTCGGTCTCTAATTGGAGGAAATCATTGGATTAGAAGTTAAGACTGTAGAAATTTTTTTCCCCTGGATGACTGTGGAAATTTCAATTTTTAAAGAAAGATAATTAAGAAGTGAGTCGCTTCAAAACGTTAGTTTTAACTTGGATGCATTATAAGAATATTTATATTTTCCGGTATGAGTTTGAAATTGAGCTTGGCTATTGATAATTGGATTGTTATGGCTAGAAATATCGTTGTAAAATGAAGATGCTAAATTTGCGATTCGGGTGGGGATGGGTTCTATTTGAAGTTCTTTGTGAAGATGAGTTCTTTTGACGAAAATAGGTGCATCTTCATTAAGCGTAATATTTTATTTTATTCATTCTGAAGAAAGTTGAGATTTGTTTTTGTTAAAATTCCCCAAATTTGGCTTGCATAAGTAATTACTGGAAGCATGTAGAGTTTGTAAATTAAGAGCTTGTTTTTTAGCGAAGGTTTGGATCTTCGACTCAGGAAAAATTTGTTTCTTATAAGGGAGTTTGATATCAAAGAAACAAACAAAACAATAGATATTCAATAACCCAAAATGACAAATATTTAATTTTAAGAGAAAACCTTCGATAGCTTTATTTCTGAAATTAACGAATTTAGTCTACCTAATATTGATTATGTAAATAAAAAAGCTTTGATCATGGGATAAGCGTTAAAATGTTCGAAAAACTGAATGTGCTAAAATAAAGAGTTTCAAATGCTTAGAGAAAGACTTACAATAGTATCAGAAAACCAATCACACTCTTCTAAACTAAACGAAAACAAAAGAATTTCAAATTCTTCTCCAGTTTTGCAGGGAAAGGAAAGTGAAGCCAACGTTTTGGAAAGTTCACCGGCTACATTAGAGCTGACCAATAAGTTCAAGACACTGGAAGTTGAAGATACCACTGCCCAATACAATAGCTTTGAGGATGATGATTCAAGGGATCGACCCACCTGCCATTCAAGCTGACAGTAGCATCGTCGCAGAGGAAAATGAAACCCCCATGCCGGCAAAAAAAAGAGAGAATTCCTCCTATCGTCATAGACTAAAGCATAAATACTCCTGCTCTAATGAATGAAATCAGCAGAATTGTAGGAACAACAATAAAGGCCAGAATGGAAAATGGCAAACAAAAAATAATTCCCCGCATAGATGTTCACAGAAAAATTCAAAACTTCATCTCTGAAAAAAACTAAAATTGCCTACATTCGAAATGGAGAACCAGAAACAAATTAAAGTAATTATTCACGGACTTCCAATAGATTACGATCATGCTGAAACATTATCTGAAAATAAAAGCCACGGTCCTCATCCAAAACACATAAGCATTCTAAAAAAATAGAAAAACACATACAAATATGCACCTCTTCCTGGTTATTTCAAATAAAAACCCAGGAAATTAAGAAATCTACAATAGAGAAAACATAGGATATTTTAAAATTAAAGTTCAAGCCTTAAAAAAAAAAATACCATTCTCTGCGATGCTACTATTGTAAGCAATTTTATCATCAAAGCTGATTTTGTAATAAAGAACGCAAATGCGGCGAAAAATAATTTACAAACGAATGCGAAAAGACCAACAAAACACCCCCAAAGTGGACTCTTGGGGGAGGACGCACCCTCCGCAATTTATTCTTGATGCCCAAATAACCCAAAAAACTACAAACCACCCAAATCTGATAAAATGTGGGAGAAAAAAAATCAAATTAATAGCTCAACAAATAACCAAACTGTAAATTCAAATTCTTCAAACCAATCGGCTATGTTAACCCAAATGTCTCAAATGATGACACAAATGGGTAATATGCCCCAGCTTCTTTAGAACCAACTCCAATTAAATAAATAATGGGTAGTATAAAAAGAAATAATCTAACTCTTAGAATTTTTAGCTGGAACGCTAATCGAGTCAGAGCAAGATACGATAAGTAAAACAACTGTTGTTGAGCACGATCCCGATGTTATTGGGAGCCAAGAAACCCACCTTTGCCCTGCAGACTCCTTCAAAATTTATAATTACACCTGCTTTTGAAAAGATAGAATAACTCATCGTAGAGGGGGTACCTCCATCTTTTTTCATTAAAAATTCTTTTAACCATCACCAAATCGATATTCAAAAATTACATTTGAAAATACTATCATAAATCTGCGATTGAAAGACAATAGCTTTCTCACCATAGCCTGATTCTACAGACCTCCACATGACACCAATAGTACCAAGGAGCTTGACACTTTCTTTTTAAATAACTCCAAAGCCATTCTCTTTGGTGATTTCTATGCTATACATCCTTGTTGGAACGAGGGACGCTCCAACAGAAATGGAAAAATTTTATACGACTGGACTTTAAATTCATCTATAGATATTTTTCTCCCATTTCTTCCACCCATTTTGCAACAAATGCAAATTAAGTGTTCGATGTTGTGTTTGAAAAAATCTTTTCTCATCAATATTGACACCTATAATGAACTTCGCAGTGATCATCTTGCAATTATTAACCTTCTCCCTAATTACTTCCTATCTCCCCTATTTTCAGAACTATGAAAACTATAAACTGGATAAAATTTCAAGAAACCATGTGTCACACCTCGGAAGGTAATCCCAAAATGAATATCGATCAGGCAATAATCAACTTCAATAGCAATATCACACAAGAAGTCTCTGCAGCAAGTGTTTCAAAAAAATTAATACCCCTATCATCTTAGACTGTCCCCAAACATCACAGAGCTTATTAAAATTTAAAAAAAAAAGATCCTGCAATCAGTGGCAGACGACAAGAGATCCCCTTTTTGAAAGAGAAATTAACGCCCTTCAAAGACAAATAAAGTTTCATATTACAGAATACAAAAATAAAACACGGAAAAATTAAATTGTAACAACTGAACCCAGGAGATAATTCCCTCTACACACATACACACACACACACATAAAAAAAACCCGGTAGAGAAAGCAAAGACATTCAAAGAAATCTTGGAAGATACCTTCCGGAAAAATGTGAGCCGTACGATAATTCTACTATCAATCGTTTGGAAATTTCTTTCGAAAATTATTTCAGCATTCAAAACACTCAAGCTCCTCCACCCCTAACCGGACCAAATGAAATTATTAAAAAACTACCAAAAAAAGCAAAAAAAGAGTTTCTGGTCCAGATAATTTCCCCAGCTATGCACTCAAGCTTCTCTATCTTAATGCAATTACACATTTAACAATTGTTTTTAATAATTCTAAAATTGAAAATTCTAAGCAAAATTTTGCAAAGAACAGATCTGGCCACCCAAGATGAGCTTTTTTATTTATAATTTTTATTAAATTACTCAATTAAATATAAGAATTAAATTAAACGATTAAATATCGAGAAATGGACAATATTAAACTTTTCTGATATTAAAAGTAAAGGAAACGATAAATTATGAAATTGAATATATTTAAGCTAAATGTAATTAAAATTGAAGCAAACGATGAAAAATTGAAAAATGATCCGGTACGCCAAACTTCTTCCACCTAAAACAATGAGTGGCTAATAAAGGCTTAAATATATTCAAAGATTTGGGTACAGAAGACGTCATCATCATCCACACAAATCCCATCCATAATAACAGGAAAAAGGCACCACGCCGACCGCATTCTTAACTACTTTCCCCCCTAGTTGAAAAACAGCGTGTTATAATGCTTCTTAAACAGAATCAGGATCATAAATTCTCGCAGAGTTATAGACCAATTAGTCTGCTCTGCAGCTCTGCTAAAAATTTTGAGAGAATTCTACTTAGTCGAATTAAGTACCATATTTCCATAACCAACTGCATCCCCCTGGAGCAATGTGGATTTAGGGAAGGTCATTCAACAACTTACCAGCACATCAGAGTTACTAATATCATAAAGGAAGGGTTTGCTCTCAAACGTCATTTCATATGTGTCATTTGTTTGAAAAAGCACAGGGTACACCAGATGAAAGAAAAGACCGTCATAAGAATCTAATCGTTATAATGAACAAAATTGGACCCACATCTCTCTGTCTCTCACATAGGTTCTTCATCACTCGTAAATCAGTTTATAGGTTTGTTGATTAATTACAAATATTAGCCTCAAATTGTTGTGAGAAATTCTGCATTGTTTTTCATCAGTAATTTGTTAAATCTTATATATAATCGTTGTGCATTTTACTGTACTTACTCGCTGGGGCGTCGCTTTACTTGTTTTTTACAATCCAAAATAAAACCATAGAATGATTGAACACATATAATAGCTGACATATAGTTTGGTGAGTCAGGTTGGGAAAAAAAAATTGTTGCTGATTTTGAAAATTCAGGATGCACATCTCCTTCGACGTATGTAATTTATGTTATCAAAGAAAGATAAACGTGGTATTTATCAAAACATAAACAGAATTACAACATAGTAATCCACCTCTTGGACATAAAAAATATTAATAAAATCGTTACAAAAGAACTGCAGTATTTTCTATAAGAAAATATAAAAGGGAAGCATATTTAAATAGTGCTCGATTTTTTTAACAGTTATTAAGTGAGCAAATGGGAAATCTATACCTTTATCTACGGGGCGGAATTGTTTTGTTAAGAAAATCAGATCACATTCAAAATATTAAAGTGTTGATCAGTAGCATTTGTTACAGTCTTGTATTTTTCAAAACATGGTGATTCACAGATCACGTACTTAATTATATATTTTATAATTGTTTTCATTTAGAAAAACTATTCATGTATAAATATTGCTTGTAGTTTATCATGTAATTATTTAATTTCTTTCAAATTATGTACCCTCCGAAAACAGTTTACTTTCAAATACTTTTGTCGCTTTGTACAAGAACCAAAGAAAATTTCTTATCTTTCTGAATTTTTATTTGAATTCCGATTTAAAAAATTTCCGATAAGTTACCGGTGTACCGGTTTGATAAGATTATTTTACCCAATTACCAGTAATAAAAAAGGGCGGCCGTTGCTGCTGCTTCACTCGAAGAAGAGAGGTCGCCAGAATTGTCCAAATATCTCTCCAAACCGAAAAGTGTTTATACCATAGCTGTACGATTAATTTGAGGGCTGTACTAAGTCTAATAAGTTATTAAAAGATCATTAAAAAAAAGATCAAATATTATTAAAGATCAAATAGTTAGAGTTCAGATTTAGAGATGAAATGGTTTCTTTAATGGATATATTGTATAATAATTTTTCACAGTTTGATTAAGTAGAAAATATTTTAACATAAATTCATCATTTAGTTGTTACGACGAGCAAATAACTAAAACTTATGTATCTCTTATTTTATTACGAATGTCAATACGTCCAAAAAAATGAGCCGTTAATTCTGAAAGTGGCAAAAATCAACTTTCTGAAGAAAAAAAGGTAAGCTAATGAAAATTTTTGTGAGATTTAAGTATCACTTCACAATGTTTTTAAATTGAGAGAGATTTAACTGCGCGAACCATTAAATATCTTATAAAAAGAAAAAAAAAAGGACATATCCCTTTCACAAAAAAAGACTGAATTATCAAAAATTGATGCAGAAAACACTTACTTCAGTGTAAGACCTCCTCAAACCAACCTGCCACTTTAACGACGTAGCCTTCCTGTTGCTTTTCGGGTGCGACGATAAAAATATTATCCATCTTATCATTCAGCCACTTCCACCCCTTGATTCTAAATGCATACTTCGAACTGATAAGGATAACAACAGGAGAAAAGAGCAGGGCGATGTCTCAGTTCCATGAGTTTTCAATGAGATTTCTGATGTAATGGGAAGTAGTAATAATGGAATTTTAGAAATAAACAATGAAAATGTTCATTTTATTTTTTAACCTTCGCATCAATCGGACAGCGGAAATAGAGTGGTCATGTTTTAAATAGTGTTTTCGTCGAGTCATAGCATCGAGTCCTGAAGCCATTAAATACTCACCTCGTTCCGGGTCTGAAGCTCGTTAAATCAGTCGAGGTCCCGTTGGCGTGGTGTGGAAGTTTGGAGAGTGGGGTGCCAGCTGGGGTATCGTCCTCGTCACTTGAACCGAGATTCCAAATTACGAGGTCCGTCACCAATTGCACAATTTTTATTTAAAATGTCCTGTTGGTGAAGGGAAACCAATTAGGTTGAAGTCCGTGTGTGAAAATCATAATTTGCATTTCAAGCTTTAATAACTTTAAAAATTAATTAATCATAACTTAATAGCTTTAAGTTAAGGCTCGTCAAATTACCTAACAAATTTCATAATTGTTTCAACATTTGATTAAATTTCTAAGCCTTGAGAGTTCCTTATTGTGTGCTTATAATTGTCCTTGCATATATATATTTGTCCAGCGCTTCATTTCTGACTATTTCAATTTTCCTTTTGGTGTGTATGACTTGTACCTAAATTGACACCGGCAAACTGATTGTGGGTGTGAGTCAAAATATCAACATCCGTTGTTGGCGGGAGATTCATGGCGTCAATGGAATACAGATATATTTGCATTCAAAAAAGAAGGAAGAAAAAGAGAATGAAAAATTCGAAGTATTAGAATTATGACGTCACTATCTGTAAGCACATTGCTAGCTTTTATTTTCATTTGAATTTCGAAAACTTTTTTTCTTTTGTTCTTTTCTACAACTTGAAAAGTCATTTCTTACCTTTTATTGTAGTACAAAAATTTCTTTTTGCCAATAAATGCTGAGCGCTGGGGTGATCGTCTCCCGGGGAGCCGGTTTGTAGCTTTTAACTCTTTAGGTGAGCTCGGTCCCCTTTGTAGCTCTGCCAATTCCCTCGTCTCAGTGCGACGTTAACACTCAATTACCCAATCAAATTCAAATCATTCTAACTACATAGACTCTTTCAAGTCAGTAAAACTTCATTTAGCACTGCCATCACTCTAGGATTATATATTTCCTTCTCCTTTCACTTCCTTCTCTTTCGCTAATCCGCATATTAATTAATAAAATGAAATGAGGCAACAACTCAACTCGAGTTTATCAGGATCACAAAGCAACCAAAACACAAGGTATTTATAATTAAGTCTGCGGATTTATACCTACCCATGCCCGAAAGTTAATATCAACATTTTAACTGTCACGGTAATTTTCAGGATTCCGGTCTAAGAAGCTGTGACGGTATCCTATTACCCGTATCGTCTGTCATTTTAAAACGTACTCTACTGACAAGATCTAAATTTCGACTTAAAATCGAGAGCAGACAAATTAAATGAAAAAATCAATTTTTTCTAAGATATCTTTTATTAATCCTCAAATAAGGGGGGGGGGGGCGCCACAGATTAGTTCCTATCCACGAGTACTAACCACTTTTATAATCTATCAAAGAACACGCTTGCTGGAATATGATGCGAGTACCCCCTGCAACTGCATAACACCCTTCTTATTATCTTAACGTTCATAATTATTCTCATATTTCCATCGGCCAAATCCCCTCACTTCTCTTTCTCACAACACTTCAATTTATATTAGGTCCACCGGAAAGTTCTATCTCCTTGTGAAGTGCACTTTCACTTGGACCTGCACGCAAGTGAAGGACATTCAAACTGAAAAAAATACATATACAGTTCTAGCATTCACATTTATTAAATTAAATTTTAAAACATGCGTATTAAACTACTTCCGGATGATACGACTTCCCTTCTGTTTGCTCCAACAACTGTTATTTATCATTTGTTTTGTTCCCAAGGCCTAAAAAATAATTTCACTTTTTTTTTAATGCTTGGATTCAAAGTTTACCATCTCTTGCCAGTGGTAAGACTACATTTCAAAACATTTTTATGCCGCATTTCTCCAAAATAATTGTACGTATTTGACGTACATCACCGTAAACGTCAGTGGCCTGATTTGAGGCAGTCTCTGAATACTGAAGACAGAACCAATCGACTTTGTGCAAAAAATTTCAAGATTAACGAATGTAGACTTTTATTTCGGTTGTTCATCTTTCGAAGCATCCTACGAATTCATCGCAATGTTTAAAAAAATTTAATTTGGCTCATCAAGCAAAATAAACTGAAACACTTGTCGAATTCGAAAATACGTGAGCTTGGCGCGTCCATTTAAATGCTGATTTTACGAAAACGTACTGTATAGTTGTCGGAATAACTTTTGAGCTTTTTTAGTATTGACAGATGGTTGAAATCAAAATATTCAGCCTAAAATGACTCATAACATATGATTTTTTTCAAGAAATCGAAAAATTTCAAGTTTAACACCCCTAAGACTCCTTAATAGAGCTTTTAAATGAGGGCTCGATTCACTGACCCTTTGTAGATCCTCACTTATCTCTTTGCTCTGAGTAGGCACGTTTACAATTTCTTGTTGACGACTTCCGTTCACTCTCTCTACCCCTTGCAACCGTATTCGATTCTTCACTGGCTATAAATGCATCTCCTCAATCATATTCACTATAACTAACCCCTTCTATTCTAATCTACACAAGTCACGTAGTGACGTTGGGCTATTCGCGGTTTTCTCTTCGCTAACCTTGGGGACTTTTAATTAAGATCGATTGCTATAAATAACGATTTCTTCCCAACCAAAAATGAAACGCGAGTATTTAAATTAGAGGCAGGTAGAAATAAAGTGAAGTGACGTAGGTAGGAAGTATATAAGCTAAGCGAGAGAAACACGATATAGGTCGAGTGACTCTAGCGGGGAGCAGTTGTCCTATAGTCATAGACGAGATCGAGAATCGTTACAAGTTATCGACGGCATAGTGGAACCTCAACTTCGACGTTTGGGTAAGACTCTGTTAATTTGGTATTAGTGAGACAGGCAAATGTATTTAAGACGTTATTTTGGGAGAGTCGGTGTTTATTTGTCGTTATAGTAGTAACTTGTGGAATAAATATAGTGTGAGAGATCTGTCTAACGTCTTCTTGCATAACTTATTGACTCTTCAGTGTTAGTATATTTAGTTTAGCTATGGCACAAGAGGCGAATAGGAATAGTTCGTCGTCACAACATGTCATTCGTTGGAAGAGATTGCCAATTGAAACAACATCCCATTTAAGTCCTAAAGTATTCGTTGAAGGGGGTAACAGGACAGATCCCGTTTTAACACTTCCTTGATTAACATTTTTTCGATACAACGCGATCACACACGCATTTTGTTTTACTTTATATTTTTTCACCCTTTCGTTACGTTTTCTATTAGTTTTACTAAAAAAATTTTTAGATTAGTTTCATCTTGAAAAGATTAAGCAGAAAAGAAGAATGAATGAAGTGCAATATGAAGTGTATAGTGTACGTACGTAATATGCCATACAGACGCATTTGCGTGTGTTGACTTTTTAAATTACGTTAGACAGAAGCGTTAGTAACTTTATTCTCTTTGGCCAATAGCAATAAATTAATTAATTGAAATTTCTTGTTTAAAGAAACTCTTCATATTCTTATATTCAAGTGAGCAGATCCAGAATATTTATTGAAAAAAAGAACTTCATAATTCTCTGTGCATACTTCAGTATTATATAACATAAATTATTCGAGGATGGTTCAAAAAGTTCTTGTATTTGCAGACAGATGATATCACTATGGTAAATTGTTGTTACCATTGGGTGCCGCCATCTTTCAAACGGAACCGAACCAAATTTGATAATTATTTTTGGGTTAATTTTGATTTTTTTTGTCAGTCGAAATTTGATTGCTTCCACGTCGAGTTGTCATAGTCGGGGAGACTTGGAATTCATCCTCATGCCCCGGAAATCAAGCAAAAGTCAAAACGGTTACTTCCATGTGAATCTTTTCGAAAAAGAGGGTCTCATTGCCCGGAAAAGCTGCGACGAAAAATTTTAGAGGTACGAACGTCGTCTTGATCACGAATAACTGAGACAACTGTCCAGCGAAACGTGCTGCTCCCTAAAAACAAACCATTTTCGTTGCTACGAGCGAAAAATCTTGGAATTTCTAAGAACTTATTGAACGATCTTCGTAAAATACCTGCTATAGATACAGCCAGCGCAGGGATTCATACATTTGTTGGTTTCATTGTGACCACGGTAGCCCAGTGGTCACAGTTGCTAACTCGCGGAGGACGGATTTCGTCGATTCGTGGGTTCGAGCTTTGAGGCCTCAAAAGACCCGCCGTGTAGCCAGGGCTGATGCTCGCTAAATCTGTCGAGGTTCAAAGTCCTCCCGTTGGCTTGGTATGGAAGTTTGGACACCAGTTTAATATGGTTTCAGCTCAGATTGCCTTCCACATCACTTGACCGAGATTCGAAATTGTGAGGTCCATCGCAATCAGCCCTCGTGCTGCTTCTTGTGTTAATAAAATCAATCAGTTCAGTGAAAATTTCAAAATTAACCAACAGATGACTCTATTACATTGAAAAGGAAATTAAGAAGAACCTATAGCAATGCATTGAATGATCACTGATGTAGTTGTATTACCTTCACCAGAGGTTGTAATATTTTTGTTTGTGATTTGTTGTTGTTTTTTTTATGTTTATTACATATAATATAGGGATTATTCTGCTATTTTATATTATGTTTTACCTTTTTATGGTCTGATCAGTACGTCTCCAAACAAACGGAATATTAAACTGGTGTCGAGAGAATATGAACTTGGCTTCTTTTGTTATTTACTTTCAATTCATTTCAAATATAAATAAAGTTTCGTTAATAAAAATAATAAGGAAGTGTCTATTTTTTCCCCCATAAGTGAAATAAAACTTGGTATGAATGGATTCATAAAGAAAAACAGGAAATTGGTGTAACTGCCTTTACTGGGCACATTACCAGATAAAAGAGGTGTTTTAAAAAGTATTAACTTTTTCAATGAGAATATCTAAACTTCAAACAAGTTTTCTTTCAAAAACTTAAAGATAGCACTAATAGCCATCTATTTTCAGAGTTGCAACTTTATTACAACCCTTATAGTTTCCTTTAAGATGGCAGTGACCGTATTCTCCTCAGGTACCCTGTTGCACAAATTATGTATAGAAAAAATAAAATTTGTTATTTTTGATCGCGTGCTTCCCTCACCCTTTTGGTGTCCTCTGTAGTCTAAAGATTATGGCCATGAACTCGCAGCCGACATTGTTTCCGTCGAGCTGTGGGTTCTAGTCAAGATGCCACAAACGACCCGCCTAGTAGCGGGGTTGAAGCTCATTAAATCTGTCCATGCTCCAAGTTTTCTTGGCGTGGCGGGAAAGTTTGGACAGGAGGGTGCCAGCTCAGATATCTGCCTTGTTGCTTGACCGAAGTTCAACATTGCGAAGTCCCTCGATGTTCCTGTGGTTCTGTTGGAGATGCTGACCACGATATTTCCTCTCATGCACTTTTACAAAAAGTTTTCATTTAAACTGTCCTGTTGTTGAAGCGAAATAAATAAGCTTAGAAGCTGTAAAAAATAAGCTTCTTTCTGACTGGGAGGTTTGGTGGTCAGATTGGGATACTGGTTTTCGGGTTCAGTCCTATATTCCGACACCAAATTTGAGTACTCATACTTATTTTGGTTTTTATTACTCACTTCTCAGCTAGTCGTGGTCCTTTTGTTTGTTATTTAATTCGTTTTAATTTGAAAAATTCAAATTTATGTCACTGAGGCTCTGTTGGAGAGGTTGACCACTACCTTTTCTCTTTCCCTTTTATCAGGGATTTTCAATTAAAATGTCTTGTTGTTGAAGTGAAACCTATTTGGCTGAAATCCGTGTGTGAAAATCCTAATTTGCCTCACAAGCTTTAAATTCTGCATACTTATGGTTAGTAAAATTATTTAACGAATTTCAAAATTATTTCAATAATTGATGACATTTTTAAATTTTCAATTTTCCTTATTGTGTGCTTTCGATTGTTTAACTTGCACATATACATATATTTTTGCCTACATTTCTGGCTATTTAAATTTTCCATGTTGTGTGCATTCCTTGTACCAATGTTGTGACCGACAAGGAAGGGTCTCAGTCGCCGAGGTGACGACTGTGGCCTTGAATCGTAGAGTCAGCATTCGTTTTTAGGAAGAAATCGTGACGTCAATGGAATAAAGATTGATATGCATTCCAAAATAGAAAAGAAAAGATAGGAAAAAAAAAAGAAAAATGGGATTACAGATATGACGTCGCACTCTGTAAACACATTGTGTTAACTTTTGTTTCCTTTAAAATTCCGAAACTGTATAGTATTTTTTGTTCTTTGTTTCAACATGCACTATTGTACCTTACCTTTACAGTTGTAAAAAATTAATATTACCTTAAATTATTTTTCATTCAAAATTAAAAGTATCAGATCGGCCAATCACCTGTAAATTTGCAGCTTGTGATAACTTGCAGTTAAAAATAAGACATGTACCAGCTGAATTCTGTTATTGTTTGCTTAAACATTGTTAGGAAACACATCAAAAAGCTTTTCTTTCTCGATAATATTCGCCGAAGTAGATAACATCAAATCCTCTTTTATCAGTTATAGGAAATATAAAGAAAACAGAAGCGAAGGTCATTTTAGGTTTGATTTTTTTATTCAAAAGTAGAGTCGAAATTCAAACACAAATATTTTTAGAAAATCAATTCATGTAGTCCTACGAGATTGATACCCGATTTCCAATACATTTTTATTCCTCGAGCAATAATAGAAGATATATACTAAAAATTATGCTTTTTATTAAATTGTGATACATTAGCTGTAAAATGTAGCCAACGCTTCAGATAATAAGGAGTAGCTTAGTTACATTTTAACAAAAATTAATGTGGTCGTTTAATGCGTTTTTTGTCCGATTTACGTACCTATGTTGTTTTATATTTAATTAATATTTTATGCTATGCAATTAAGCAAGATTCAACACAGAAAAATTATTTTCATTTATTTCTATTTTATACATTTAGGCGTAAGTATTAATTTCAGGCAAATAATTGGTTTTTATTACTTGACAACTTTTTTTGAAAAGTACGTATATTGCTAATTAGAAAGCATTAATTATTATGGAAAAGATAATTAATACCTTATAACTAAATTTGTATATTTGCGTAATATCCTACAGCCAAATAGTACAATGTATCAAATAAAATGATTAATTCGTTGAAAATGCTCACGGCAAGAACAAACCTTGTAGATTCATGAAAAGAATTAGAAATTGTTTTTTTTTTTAGTTTTTATTGACGTCGCACTAGAAGCAACACGAGGGCTATCGGGGACGGACCTCGTAATTTTGAACCACGGTCAAGTGACGAGCACGACACCTGAGCTGACACCCCCCTCTCCTAACATCCACACCCCCAGGAGGACTTTGGGCCCCGAACAGATTTAACGTGCATCAGCCTCGACTACACGGTGGGTCCTTGGCGGCCAAGGATCGAACCCGCGACTGCACGAAAACTGCCGACCGCTAGTCCACGACCTTGACCACTAGGCTACCGCGGCCCAAGAATTAGAAATAATAATACTGAAGAATATTTTTTACAAACTGTGTTCTTAGACAGGAATATGGGAATTTCATATATCTTTTTTCTGAATTGAAAAAAGAAGTTGCGGGTCAGAGTCAAGGGTATCTCCGGAATTTAAATTAACAGACAAAAATTCAATTTCTGGAATACAATAACCAGACTATTCCATCTCCAATGGACATTGCAAATACAATATCCTTATTTGTCTCTTATACTTAAAGCTCAAATAATTACTCTGATCATTTCAAACAAGCAAGGACTGCCGCCGAAAAGAAGAAAATTAATTTTACCACGAGACACCATTTGACATATAATAATGAATTTACTTTTCATGAATTACAAAACGATATGTCATGCACCTAGGGTCAGACAAGATCCCCTATCAACTTGTAAAACATTAGTCTAACCACTCATTAACTAACCTTTTAAATTCATGCAACAGAATCAGGAAGGAATATATTTTCCCATATTCTTGAAAATACACACTCATTATTTTCATTTTAAACCGAGAAGAGATACAATCGATTCAGCGAATTATCGACCAACAGCGCTCACAAGTTGAGTATGTAAAATTCTGGAGAAAATAGTGAAGGCCAGACTCTATTTTCTCCAGAATACACACACACACACACATATATATATATAACCATAACCATATATGCTGCTCTATATATGGAGATATCTTCTAACAAATAAAACCTTTGTTTTCTTTTAATATTGAGGGAGCAATGTTTGCATCCCCTCCGAGCAATTATTCAGAAGCCTCCGCTACGCAGCGCTGGCAGTAATGCCCACCAGGAAGGAGAAAGAGAGTTTAGTTACGGCAGTTGAAGGTTTTCGTAGAATGGGAGCGGTTACGTAGGCCTTCCTGGGAGTATTACAAAACTACTTAAATCTTTAAATAAAGTTTCTGTTGAGTTCTAAAAGTCATAACTCATTTCACTATATCTTCGAGCCACAACCAAACATTACAGAGGGGCTGATGATCACTGAGGAAGCATGGTATAAGGAGTAACCTGACATAGTTGAATGTTACTTGTTCAGTTTGGCGATTCTGGCGCACTCCCAAAAATCTTCAATTCCCTATCGTAAATTTATTTAAGAAGAACAAGTGCTGCAAGGGAATGTTTTGAGTGTGGCACTTTTCATTATTAAAAGTAATAACATCATTTCGAACAGCCTACTATCAGCAAAAGCTTTGATACATGGGGATGAACTACATATTTTTCATGCTTTGGAAAAGAAATGAATTCCATTGAAAGATAACTTTAACAGGTTTTAAATAGAATAACAAAATGGGAAGACGGAAATGGTTTCTGTTTTTCTTTAAGAAAAACTACTATCGTACATTTTTGTCGATAAAGAAGATTTCATCCTGATTCACATATTTATTGTAATAGTACTTGTGTTAAGATAGTGGATGAAATTAAATTTTTACTGCTCATTTTTGACAAAGACTAGCATTTCACTCTCATAATTTACAACATCGCAGATGTTGCAATAAAGCATTCCTCCGCTGCTGCTTGCTGTAAATCTTTTTCTGACTGGCTGGCCGAATCAGAGACCTGGTTTGTTACTAAATTTTTGATTCTGTTTTAGTGGCGATAATGTTTTTTTGAGGGCTCTTAAAGGTAGCGTCCCTCCTGTTTCATCTTTTCCCAAATGAAGAGGAGAGAATAAAGCACAAGAATTGTAAGTATGAGGTTTCCCCCAAAGTGTGAGCACGTTTCTCTTTTCAAATGCCTGAAAGAGATGGAAGCAACAAAAAAAAAGGAAATTTCATTTTACTGTGTCTGCGACTGTTTATTTCACAAAATGAAGCGCCTTTGTACTGAACCCAAAAGTTTGTTGTGTATTTCTCTTCAGGGGAATCTGGGAGCAAATGTCATTGTAATGTGTCGGTTTCACAAAAGCGTTTTTCTTTTTTACTTATGAATATATGTGTGTCAGGATGCAACTTGG
>BMAW01118854.1:110621-126407 GCA_019974015.1 Nephila pilipes
TTTTTCTTTTTTACTTATGAATATATGTGTGTCAGGATGCAACTTGGTTCAAAATAATGTTTGAGGTGCGTATTCAAAGGACCATATTGTGTTAAAAAAACGTTCGTTTGTTGTAAAAAAACGCGGTATTCAAACAATAAAACTGGTGTATTAAAAAAAAAAAAAAAACTGGGTGTGTTTAAACATAAAACCGGTGTATTCAAACAAATCATATCACACTATCAATTACTTTAAATATAATATTAAGGAACTCAAGGATTGTCAAATTTTATAGACAATTTAGATGAATGTTTAGCGGAAATAAAATAGAAAAAAAGTTAAGATACTTAAATCAGAAAAAAAAATTTACATAATTAAATAAATTTGTAATGATCATTATTTAATTAAAAAATTAATTTGTCATATAACAATTTTATATCTATGTATACATTTTACAATAAGGAATGCAGTAATTTTTGCCCATATCTGTAATAGTTACAAAACTTAGTCTTTTTTTTTTTTTTGATTAATTATAATTATTTGACAAGGAATAGCTACAATTTTCTAATTACTAATCTTATTAATCTTATTTACACAATTTACTAATCTTATTATTAAAGAAAATGCAAATACATATACCCATTTAGTTGATTAATACATCTCTCCTCATGGATTCCTGTTAGTAAAAAATTAATTTCAAACCTAATAAATGCTGATCTCAGATAAAAGACAGGGAAAAAAAAGAACAGGACGTTTAATTTAATTTAGTATCTTACATGTAGAACTTGACAAACAATTAAACATATAAAAAAGATTCATCTATTCACAAAGACATTCTTGTTTGAAATATTAATGAAATTATAAACTTATTCAAATATCTCAAAATAAATTTTTTGTTATTACTAACTTTTAAATAAATGGTGGGCAAAAAGTCCGTAAATCGATAAGTCACGGGATTTTTTTAAGATAAGGAAAAAAAATATCAAAAAACAGCTGATAGGTGGCGTTTCGTACATAAATGAAGAACAGACACGCAAATAACAAACATAATGTTACAAAATCCTTTATTATAGTAGTATGTGTTCCACATGTCCATCACCACCGGGGATAACACATTGCAGACGTGTCACAAATCCAGCAACGGCAGAGTGCAGAATATCCAGATGTATACATGATATCTCTCGGCGGATCGCATCTTTCAATCCCGACAGATTGGACGAGATCGATACACCCAGGATTTTAAATATCACTAGAGCCCAAAATCTGCTGGTATCAGATCTGGAGACCGAGGAGGCCAGGGAAATTTGTAACGATTGCTGATGATTCTTTTTTCCTGGAACGTCTGTATCAAGAATTCCTTGACTGGATGAGCAGTGTGATTTGAAACTTCATCTTACATAAACTTAAGAGTAGAAAGCGCATCTTTTTCACGCAAACGTGGAACAACCTTTTCTCGCAGAAACATTGAATAACGCTGATCATTTACTGTCATCGTTTTCCACCCGTTTACCGGACACTGTGTTTCAAAGAAGAGGGGGGCCTATGATGAAGGAACTTATGAACCCTCACTCCTCTGTGACATTGGGGGAATGCAGTGGTTTCTCTGTGTACACTCGTGGATTTGACGTCGCCCAGACGCGACAGTTATGGGTATTAACGTCGTCATGAATCGAAAAATGAGCTTCATCTGTCTTTAAGATGTTAAAGAGCCAAGAGGAATTTTGTTCAATTTTGGATAGAGTTCACCTCGCATATACTTCTCTCTTTACGGTATCTGACGGTTCATAGCAAGACTGTAATTGGTATGGATACTGATTAAGAGCTCCATGAAGAATGTGGCGTATAGAAGATGGTGGTAAGCCCAATCGTCTGCCCTGGCAATGCTAGTCCCTGCAGTGGATTCTGAAAGCTTCCATTTCGGCTGTAACACGCGCCGAACGTGTAGACTTGGTCGTCCGGACCTTACACGATCCAGTTTCCTCAAATTGCTGCACAAGCTTTATGAGGCCTGCCACTGTTAAAGGTCCTTTTCTAGTCTTCACATTTTTCTGAAATCTGAATTTACGCCGTGCAGCAGTCGCAGATTCCTCGTTCATGTAAAACAGCTTCACCAACAAAGCTTTGTCTTTCCCCCTCAGCATCCTTGTTCACTTAGTTGGCATGCAACGGAGAACTGGATTTGGAAGCTGTGGAAAGCTCCACGGGTCCCTAGGCGGCGTCTTTCAACCCGAATCATGCTGTAATGTGAAGTCGACAGGAGTGATTGAGGCTTACTTGACTGAGTTCTGTTCTGATCCAATGGGAAGCTCGAATCTTCTTGTATCAGTTGAAGTTCTGGTGAAGTAGGAGATTTTTAGGAGGGTGGTGAAAGTGCTTTCTGCAATTGTCTATCCTGGAGTATGGCTCAAGTTATAATATGGGTAGGTGGGAGGTGTATGCTCGGGAGGGGGATTAAGAGATTTGGATGATTGTGGTGCATTTAATATAAGATAAATAACGAAAATTTGCAGATATGATGAATTAAATTAAGGAGGTTCATAGGAGTCAAGAAGTATAATTCTTGGCCTTTTGGTTCTATTGTTTGGTTGATAAGCTTCTAGGTTTTTCATATTGGAAACCTGGATTTGGATTAAGAGCATCAGCATTTATAATCGCCTGCCTCAATTGCGTATTTCCAACTAAGTCGTTTGTAACAGCGCCAACTGTTATTTGAATTATATTTCTTTCTTATCTTTCAAGAAATCCCGCGAAAAATCGATGCTAAACCTGCAAACCGTTTTTTATTTTGTTTAATTTTCCGGGTTTTATAAATTCTTAAAGTTTTTACGGATTTTTTGCCCACTCTATAGTAAACGAGACGTACTAGAAATAAAATATTCTATGAGGCTTAAAAATACATATATTAATTAAACTGTCCAATTAAAATAAAGTAACTCTAAATCAATTAAACAAACATTACACAACCACAGATGAAAAGGTTCAATGCTTACTCCATGAACTGTCAAATGAGTGTTATTTAAATTTCCTTGCGTTATGAAAATTTAAAAGACATTTCACGAGCAAAATAATGAAATCTAATTAGCAGTAAAGAATAGTATTTATTCAACAGTAGAACAATTATTGGAAAAAGGAAATTTTTAAAAAATTAATTTCGCTTCCCTTACACAAGGGCTTTTGACAAAAGACTTTATAATTTTGAGCCACGGTGAGATGAAAACACCCCAGCTGGTATCCTAAGTTGAATTTCCCTCTCTTCCACACATCACCACTTAATGACTTTGAGACCTCATTTCGTTTCATATGAAGCAATCATCAGGATTTGTATCCACAATTGAACTTAAGGTCGCGGCCCTTGAAAGAGACAAGTCATAAATATATATATTGTAATACAAGAAGAAAGCAATGTGAAAATCATATATTTAAAATTGTTCAGTAGAATTCAGATTTTTATTGAGAAAAGTTTCTTATATAAACCTACAGGAAGATATAATATCTATTTTCAAATAACTTATAATGGAAAGTTGAAAATATAGATAACTGATTTTAAAACATTAGTTAGCTATTATAGAAAGGAGCAGATTTTCTATGAATAAATGGAATCCAGAATTGAAAACATAAAAAAGAATATATAAAATGTTAACTTCATATGAATTGAATAACTGAATGAACTATTTGTTTTCATGCTTGTTATTTCGCTAAAGATCTAGAAATTTGCACGGTTTTTCATATAGTGGTTTGAAAACAAATAGTTCTTAAAATGTTATAAAATAATACCTAAATTACATTTTTTGTCAAAAATAATTTTACAAAAAAAAAAAAAAAAAAAAAAAATGGCATCCTTGAATTTAGGAATGAATATAAAATTTTATTGGGAATGTATTGGCTGTTCTCAAATTTTAAATTTATACTATTATTAACAAATCTAAGCAAAATATTTGTTCTTTAATTGAAACAGTTATATGAAATCTCGGAATAAATTCTAATTGTTAATAATAATAAATAACTTTTCTAAAAACTAATATTTCATAAAGAGGAGCTGTTGAAAATGAAAATCATTCAACGTAATAGGTTATAAATATTTAGATATAATTACTTTAAAATCATTTAAATAATACAATGGCTTGTACCGTTTGTTTTGTACTTTGCAATATTATTTTTTAAATATTATATACATATTTTAATTTTCAGATAAATATATTCAATGTTTCTTTAAAAATGTACTGTAAAAAGAATTAATGTTGCATGTAACCTGTTACAACGCACGCCTTAAAAAAAGCGCAATTCAGAAAATATTAAGTAAATATTCAAGTGATACAAATAAAATGTTTTTTAAATAATTTTGAAAAGTATATTTAATCATTAGTTACTTGAAAATAAGACAAAAATCTTAAAATTCCAACATGAACATGTAGTTTTTATGTGAAAAAAATGTATTCGCCTGATGATTAAAAATTGGTTTTTTACTTTCAGTATACTCCTCTCTAAAAAAAGGGGGGGGGGAGGAAATGGGTAAGAGATAAATTAGAACAGCTTTCATATTGCCCACCTGCCAAATTGAACGCCATTTTTTTTCGCCAAAACACGCCAAGTACCGTGTTTTGCAAAGGGGTTACCATCAAAATCTCATACAAATCATCGGTTTGGAGGCCAACTCCCCCCCCCCTCTCCGAGAAGTCATGGATAATACAAGAAAAAAGAAATGCTAAGACATGTCCACAATTTTAAGAAGACTCATTCATGCTTTAATTAGAAATGTAAAATTGTAAAAACTTTAGCCTGTACAATAATATTTAATGCACAGTTTCTAGAGTGAGGGGCGGCGACCCTGTTTCACGTGTAACTAACTCCACGTTATGTAATATAAGTGTTTATGTAAAAACCTATTCTTATGGTTGATTAAGTATACAATTATATCACAATATTACAAATTTGTAGACATTTTTAAGGGAATCAGGATATGAAAGGAATAATAAAATGGCAAATTTAAGACTCTTCCTTTTTGTGACATTTGTTTTACAAATTATTCATACATAAGCATAATAACGATATTTCAGTCATTTTATTGAACTTCTTAAATGTCAATTTATTAAACTTTCTCTTAAGTGGGACCATCCCTGCCAAACCTACGTATATTTAATTAAATGTAACTTAATTCAGTGTTGTAAAAATATATATTATTCTAACTTTTAGAAAAGAAAAACTTGAAGTGTATCTAGTGCGTGTTTGAGGATGAGGTTGTATTTGAAACTGTTTGAATGTAAGAAAAAAAGACAAAGAACACGCAAAAAACGAGCCAATAGGTACCAGACATTTCATCTTAAATGTTTGTAATACCTCGTATAAAGACTAATTGCATACACTTTCTCTCAATTGGGACCATCCCTTTCAAACGTACAGTAAAATAATTAAATGTAACTTAATTTAGTTTTGTGAAAATCTATTATTCTAACTTTCAGAAAAGAAAAACGTGAAGTGTACTAGTGCGTGTTTGGGTATGAATTTGTATTTGGAACTGTTTGAATGTAAGAAAAAAAGACAAAGAGCACGCAAGAAACGAGCCAGCAGGTACCAGACATTTCATCTTAAATGTATGGAATACCTCGGCTCAAGACTAATTGCATGCACTTTCTCTTAAGTGGGACCATCCCTTCCAAACCTACATATAATTAATTAAATGTAACTTAATTTAGTGTTGTAAAAATTTATATTATTCTAAAGTTTAGAAAAGAAAAACGTGAAGTGTACTAGCGCGTGTTTGGGGATGAGGGTGTTTTTGGAACTGTTTGAATGTAAGAAAAAAAGACAAAAAGCACGCAAAAAACGAGCCAGCAGGTACCAGACATTTCATCTTAAATGTATAGAATACCTCGTCTCAAGACTAATTGCATGCACTTTCTCTTAAGTGGGACCATCCCTGCTACTCCTGCATTAAAATAATTAAACGTAACTTAATTTAGTATTCTGAAAATCTATTATTCTAACTTTTCGGGAAAGATAAAGAGAAGGCACGATTGGAGCCACCCGGTTCCAGACATTTTATTTTAAAACATTCTCAATATTATTTGCATGGTCTTTTTTTTAAGTGGGATTCTTACGTGATATCTCTAAAAACTATATTAATTGTACCTTAATCTTTTATTTTAAGAATCTATATTTCCAACTTTTATATAAAAGATTAAACTGTGTTTAGTGTAACTCTTGTGCATTTGAGGGAGATTTTCAATTTGTTTGAATGTAAAAAAAAAAAAAGCGGAATAGCTTGCTAGATTCGACCCAGAATATTCCACATATTGATTTTTTGTTTTAATATTGAATTGGACCAATACAAAGTGTATGTTGGGATTGAAGCCAATTATGTTTAATCTAAAAACTTACCATAGAATTTCTTCATTAATGTTTTCTGAAAACCCAATTTAATTATACGCATAAACTTTTATATGTTTGGAATACGTCGCATTAGAATGTAATAGTTACAGAAAGAAAAATTAGTTTGATTTCCCTTTTTTACATTTTGTAGAATCTAATGACACTTTCTGATATTTTCTTTTTATGCATATGTTATTCTATTTAAGACGAAGTTTGTCTAGTTAAAAACAACTTATGCCTTAGAAAACCATCCACGAACCCCTGCAAATCCTACGGAAATCTCTAAATAATCGTTGATTATAAATTTAATATCATTTTAAAATTAATGGATTTTTTGAAACATACTTGAAGAAAAATACATTTAAAAGGTTATATCTGATCATATAATTTTTTTTTTATAAACTTATTACTTTCTTCGATTTTCAATAAATGCATCACACTTTAAAGAATACAAGTTACTTTAACGCATGATTGAATCACTATTAAAATGTTTAAAATCACAAATTTTTAGGAAATTATTTTGAAAAGCTCATTCTTATTTAAAAATTTTCCATATAAATTTAGAAATATAAGAGATATTTGATTAAATGGTATTAATGATTTGCTTTATTTTTAATACATTAATGTAATAAGCCCAATTAGATAGAACTCTCTCTCTCTCTCTTTCAATTATGTGACATAATCATAAGTGTGTGGGGTTGGTTTTTGCGTTATATACACGTCACAAGAATGATAAAAATATTTTATCTCACGCCTGTTTTTTTTTCCACAATTTGATTAGGTGCAAGAAGTAAATATTTTTCATTCATTAGGCATAAAATTAAAATATCGATAATGCTGCAAATGGTTTAATAAAGTACTTATCTGTTTCCCATATGAAAGACGAATTTCTTTTCTGCCTAAAGAACATGAGGCAAACCGAGGCAACTAATAACGATTCAGAAGCAGTTATTGAGGGCTCTGGAGCACATCTCTTAGCAGTCTACAGAACAAAATAATAGGATATTACTTAAAGCAAATGAATATTCTTAAAATAAGTTTGATTAAATTCTCTATGTAAAATCTACTTGAATTTTCAATTATATAGAAGGATGTATCGACTCTTTTCAAATAGCCAGACAAAATCGATTCATGCAGGTGAAATGAAATATTTTTAAAGTGATTAGCGCGTTAAAAATACGGTTGAAAATGTCTTGGTGAATTTCATTTAAAATGACATGAGTTTTTCGAAACATATTACCTCCGTATCTAGGCTCGCTTAGAAATATGGAAGTAATAAGAAGAGTTTTAAAAAATTGCTTTCTTCTATTACTGATTTAATACACTTCACTTCCAACGTGTATTTAGATTCACTGTGAATAACGACATTTATTTCAAATATTAAAAATGCTTCTTTTCAAGTTTAAAACACACATGAAAACATTTGGTGATTAAATCAAATCAGACTACTTTTTCACTCAAGAAAAAATAAAACCTAAGAAGAATATTATTTTGTTAACAAAGTATATTTTCATATATACAATATATTTTTTGTAGAAACTGTGGATTTTGCTACCACACATTGATGAATATTCTATCAACATAAATATATTTTCTTCGCTTTTCTCTCAGTCTAATTTCCTTCACTGTTAACATCAATTCTAGTAATTTATAATTAAGTACGCTTTTTCAAACAATGTATGATACCGATAGGATTTAAAATGAATCCTTTGAACTAGAGTTGTAACGACTGTCCTTCAATGTTCAACACTTGCGCATATCTCAATCTAATAAATTAGTCGATTTCCAATTGAAGACACGTAAAAACAAATTTACATACTTTATTAATAGTCACTGCAGAATAGATAAAGTCGCTCTTTCTCGAATCCCAACTAACACAACAATCCTAGATCATGATTTAAATATGAAATCTTAGCTTATCAAATGCCTCGTTCTGAATTCAACAATTCTCACTAACAGTAGCTTTGTAGCTTTATACTTTAACTAGAATTAGCTTCTGCCCACAAAACTAATCAAGGTTTTTCAATGTAAACTATAAATCTCCATCAACAAGTCTATCCACTAATTTTCTTCATTTTTATTTCATTTACTCATCATTATCTCAAATTCACTTCACTTCTGTCATCATCTCATATACCTGATCACGTTTCATTTCGGTAGGAAAGAAGTTGCGACTTTATGCAGTTCAAATCATTATAAAGTTTTCGAGGTTAATGAAGAGAAAATTACGAATAGCCCAACGTCATAGTGTTTGAAAATAATTTTGTAATTATCAAAATGCTTTTGCTTTGATATCAAAATATGGAAAATGTGTAACGATTCACGCGATTTCTCTTTATATGTACGTCTTCGTGTCTGTGTGTATGTTTACAAATTTAGTTTAGTTAAAAAATGATAGGAGTGCTCTCATAAATAAATTTCGGTGGCATGTGTTTGCTCTGCTACATTGTGGGACAGTCTTTCTACACCGTACCGGAAAAATCTCTCTTGAGTGACAGGATAGATTTGAACCCTCGATCAGTCCGTCTAAAGAAAACTTTAGTCGTTTTTTCTGGTCTTGTTTGCAGTTCCTTTAACAACTACGCCTACATGGATTACCATTCAGGTAACTTATTTTTTCATTTTATCGCCTGTTCTGTTTGTTGAAGTGAGTCGGCACAAAATGAAACAGAAAGTACAGTAATTGAATTATTTTTAACAATTATTTCACGATTGACCTTTGTAAAGTTTATATCGATCCTGGAGCTGCTCCACCTACTCTGCTGGAACTCCTTTTCCCTGCCTCTTCCTTTTGATATTGTCAATTTCAGACGATCCACTCCTTACTCTGCCTTTCTTCATTTCCAGATTTTACCCAATTGTGGGTGAAGACCCAAGATTTGAAACCGATAAGGAGTTTTTTTTTTTTTTTAATCTAAGTTACTTGATTGAAGATCTTGACAAGCAGCCTCCTATCGTTCGGTTATCAGTGAATGTAGAGAGAACTCGCGCATAATTTACCCCAAGCCTTTAAAAGTATTGCGCGGATTGTTTCTCTCTCGACGCTTAAACTCTGTGCGAGCAGTATTATTGGAAATTTACAGTTCTTTCTTCAAGGGATAGTATCCACGTTTGGGTCAATTTATCCAATACGAAGACACTATTGCATTTAATGTCCTTCCTTATTACCCTCAAACTTCCCAAATCACACAAACCCGTTCGATGGAGACAAAACATTAGTCATTCATGCCCTCTGCATCATTTCATGTTTCGCTGTAGAACACTGCATTCACTGTTTGGACCACCGGAACCAATTTCAAGTGTATCATTTATCAGCTGTAAAAAACTAATCTTCGAAAGTATTTTTCATCAACCTTTGTTTCAAATATGACTTCGTTATATATATATATATATATATATAAGAATCCTTATTATGAATTTGATGTATTAAAGTTTAGAAATACGTAACGAATTCTAGCTGTTTTTATGCAAATAACCATTCCAATTCGTTTCTTTTAAAATAAATAATTTAAGTAGCTCGTGAACAAAGAAGTAATTTGTAATTAAGGGTTTATAATGTTTTCGAAAAAGTTAAAATTTTAAGGTATTTAAAAATTCGGAAAAATTTGCTCTTTTAGAGATTGAAGTCTTTGTTTCTGAATAACCTCTAAGGAACAATCGTAAAATTAAGATAAAATAAAATGTTTCTGACTTAAAATATTTCGCCTTTGAGGTTAAGGGCAGAATAAAATTTAGAGACGATGTAAAAGATCTTTAACTGAATTTGTTTAAATGAGTGAACTAAATGAAAAAAAAAAAAAAAAAAATGATTTTCTGTAATCATACTGTTATTTACACTTAAAAACAAACTTTTTTTTTTAAAAAAAAAGAACATAAAAATGATTTACTGCATCATAAAATGAGAGTTTTAAATTATGGGAATGGGCTGAATTCCACTTCAAGCATGTTTTAAATGTATATATTTCTACATCCGCGTTATGATAAGGATAAATTCTTTAAATAATTATTAGAAATTATGTCATTGATGTCATTACTATAATATAAAAAGATAATTATGCGATTTTAACAAATTTTAATTCCTTACATTAATGTATGGAAAAATTCTTTAAAACTCAAAAATTACGAAGAAAATTACAAAATAAGAATAAATTTATTTCTAAATTCTTTTAAATTACTTAATTGATGTAAAACCTTTATTCAGCTAATTTATCAATTTTCAAATATATTCACAATCTGTTAAAAATTACGAATAAGTTCTTCCACATATTAAGCTGCAATTAAATGTTATTATCGCTAATTTTAAATGCATTAGTGAAAATCATTTCACATACTCACATTAGGATCACTTGAATGTTATTTAAACATGTTTAACCATTTCAAATTCTTTAAAATTACCAATATTTTAGAAGTAGTAGTACTTTATGCAACCATTACAACAAGATGGCGGCGTTTAACTGCTCGATTTTTCATTTTACTGTTGTTGTTCGTTGTTGACAAAAATAAGAAAAAACATCGTTTGAAACAATACCTCTTTGTTAGCAAGTACATTATTTGATAATGAGTTTTAACAATTACATGTTGATATCTTTGTTTAAACTGTATTGTTTCTAAGCCCACCTGCACATCTCAGAATTAGGAAAATTATTAATATACATTTATCAATAAAAATGTTTTTTAATGCATCGAAATTTAACTACATAAATGAAAAACTTTCATTCTTCATAAAAAAAAACTAATCATTCTTCAGTAAATCAATTTATATTTTATAAAATAAACAATAAGAAAAATATTAATTTTAAATATTATTCATTTGCATTCAGAAACTGAATAAACTATATCAATTTATTAAGGAAAATTTTTAAGAAATCATAAGACATTTACAAAACTCACGCAATGAAAAATAAGATGTTTCCAGTACGTAACATAAGTTGTATCTTTGCAAGCTGCATTTAGGTATGCAGTTATAAAATTTAAAAAGACAAAAGCTGCGTTAGAAAATTAAGTGTAATACTCGTATATCTAGAATTTTTCTATTAGATTTGGTTTTAATTAATCGTCTTATCGCTTTGATTTATTACTAGTAAACAATTTGTTAATTGACATGTCACTCTTATTTCATTTAATATAAACAATTTGTTTCATACTTGAATGTCAATTATATTAAACGTACAGAAGTACATTTTAATTTTTTATTTCAATAGTAGTTGGAATTAAGTCTCGAAGGGGTTACAAGTAAGTTAAATAGAGTTTGCGAGTGAGTTAAATCGAGTCAATAGAACTTTCAAATTTTATTCCTTTTACAGGATGGCACATAAAAAGGAATGAACATTTAATGACGAAAATACGTCAATAATTGGGCCTCTTTTTAATTTTTTTTTCTTTCTATTTAGATGGTGATAGGAATATTTCAGTATTTTTAAGAAAAATCAGTCATCTTGAGAACATTTTAAAATAATATGAAGATAATCTTCCTGAAAACTCAACTTATAAATTAATCTTCAACAAGAAGCAGTTGAAGTTTATAAAAAGTCTTGTCTATTGATTTTTTTTGTCAGTCTATGATTGTAAAAATTTCTGAATAGTTTTACAATCAATTTGAAGGAACTTGGAACTCGTAAGAAAAATAATTATTCAAAAATTTCTTTACTTTCATTTGAAAGAACTTCCGAAATACTCTTTCAGTATTGCCTCGTATTTCAACAATATTTGTATACATTAATTCCTAAATCGATTATCTGTTTAGTATATTGCTTCTAAAATACGTTATGGATTACTTGTCCACAAATAGAAATATTTGAAGTTAACAATAAGGTGCTGTAGGTAAAATATTGGAAACAACACAAACCATTCTTCATATTGTTATTCGGGAAATATGTATTCCATAAACGAAAGAGAGGAAATTCAGTTAACTACCGTAGCGAACTGCACGAGGTGAAATTACTGAAAAAAATTTGGAATTAACCAAATCTCGTTTTCATTTACTTCTTATATGATAAGACTTCAGATGAAAAAACTGAAAAATAATACTTACTAGTCTCGCTTCTTTTCAGAGAAGCCAACTGATTGTGATTAAGTCACCTTTATTTAAGCAAATCTATGGAAATTACAAAAGAATTCATACACTTCGAGAAAACATAGTTACATAAACTTCCAACAGTGGCAATACAAAGTAACTTTCCATAATATTTGAAAAAAAAATTGTGGTTAAGAGAAATGTTAACCTGGGAGAGAAATTAAATATCACACATCATTCTTCAATTTTATACGATTTAAAAATACTTTTAACTTTCATGGATAATTTGACACAGTCTGAAAACTGATGTAGTCTCTTAAAATATATTTCAAGAATGAATCATAAATATCATTCTCAGATGTATTATAAAGCAATTAATGCTTTTTAAATAATAGAATTATAGTTTTTAAACAGTACATATAATTAAAATGAATGAAAATAAACGTGAAAGATACTCTTGAATCCGAAACTCTTCCTGATATCAAAAATAAAAAAGTTAATAGAAGTATAATTAAAATGTTAATAATGTATTAAGATATGTTCGCAAATCCAAGCAAATGAACATATCACGGATGTAACTATGCTCTGATGGAAAGATATTATGGGTACAATTTCGCAGGGCTCCAAGCTGTTTAAGTGTTGACGAAACTACACAAAAAAGTCCATAAACTCGGTGAGATTGGGGTGTCGGTAATTAAACACGACAGAGCCAAAAGTCTCTTCGTCTTTCATTTTGTCAAAAGCGCAATAGAATGTGTACTGTATTGAAGACTATTAATAAAAATGACTTGTTTTCAGGACATCACATTTATTTGCGCACATCTTTTCAAACATAAATTCAAGACACAAATTTACACAAGCACCACTTTTTCAACGTTCGTCTGAACCTCTTGGAACCAAACTCAATACTATACTTCATATCCGTTGCCAGTAAATTATCTAAAATCAAAACTATGATCTGGTGTTGCCAAAAAAATATATCTTAATAAAGAATATTGAAAAAGGTATCACTTTAAGTTTAAATCGTCTGCTTTTAAAAGTTGAATAGGTAATATCTTAAAAAAAGTATCACATTAAATTAAATCGTTTGCCTTTAAAAGTTGAACAGATAATATCTAAAAAAAAGTATCACATTAAGATTAAATCGTTTGCCTTTATAAGTTGAATATGTCACAAATGACACCACTCGCTGCGGAGCCTACGTTTATAGGGAGGAGAGACGCGGAAGTAGCGTCTGATTGGTCCATGTCTCTGATAAGAATCCCCAAGCATGAAAGCATGTATTCATTGGAAACAGAAGCGGGGATCCATAGCATCTAACCAACGTTATAGGATTATTTTTCCATGTATCTAAGATGTTCCAAGTATGATTGTGTGTGTGATTTAACAAAAAAGAAACAGACAAACATAACATTTACATTTTTTTATTAAAACATTGAAAGGTTGGTTACAAAAGCATCTTTCATACATTTTTCTCTTAAATGATTTTTTACAAAAGAAATGACTCGAATCAATTGGGTTTGGTCCGACGAAACCCACCAAATTTTGGGAGGATGGTTGGGATATAGCATGACAAAGTATCCCACTTTAGGTGTCTTCTGAGTGGTCTCGATCGTCCCTGTTTTCAATTATAAACGTACGTCCTTCTCGGATGGCTTTGATTTCTTGACCTTGTTAGGGATGCTACAGGGAGGTGACTCCAAGGGTCTCTTTCGGTGACAGGAGAGAAACGGAGTCGTCTCCACAGGTTTCAGGAGGATGTGTCGGGAGGAAGGGTTCATGAACAGTTTCCGCTGGAGCAGGAAACGTGGGAATGGTTTCCACATGAGCAGGAAGAGTGACAAATTTTTCTAGAGGAGCAAATACCTTCTCAGGCATGGTTTCAGGAAATGGCATGGGAATAATCAAGGGACTAATCTCGGGCGTTGTCTCCTCTGGAGGGACGTACACCATGTCCGAGTATTGGGCCTCCAACCACCGCTGGTGTTGCACCTTGTCCACAAACTCCTGGATCCACTTTCGAACCAGGACGCCATTAGGACCGGCGAACTCTCGTGGCACGCCAACACGTTCAAGACGGGAGAATTTTTAAACCTCTCCACCAACAGTTTCTTCACTGGGGATTCAAAGGCATACCCCGTGTTTAAGGCCTTGACAAAACTGGAATCCAACGAGACATTTTCGGCCACTAGAATGTTGTACTCCACATTCGGAGGAACCAGATGCGTCTTTTTGGTGATGATGGGGTAGTCCTTGTGGAAAGGCAACACATCTTTCCCCTGTACGGCCACACTTTGAAAGCGTTTGACATAGGAATGCACGCCATTCTTGCTCAAAAGAGCAGCAACGTTCACAAATCAAAAGTAAATTTTACCGCCCTTTCCAACCAGAGCGGCCAGAGTGGACTTTTGAAGAGGCAAAAGAAGTTGGAACCACATAATGTCTCATAAAACACAAGGTGTGTGTAAAGTGGAAGTTTAAGGTCTGTCTCTTTTAAACCCTTAGGCTCACTCCAAAATATTTTTCTAGTTCCGAAAATTTTTTCTCTGCCAGTAAAAAAACATCCTGGCTCAGAAAAGTTTTTCTCAGCCAGTAAAAAAATTCTGGCAGAGAAAAGTTTTTCTCAGCTGGAAAAAGTTTTGGAGTGAGATCAAAATTTTTTTCACCCCAACCTTGTGTTTCATTTTCAGTTGGATACACAATTCCAAGCTTGTGTTATTTAGTCAACACCATGTATGGTTTATACTCTGGTACGCTCATAATTAAAAATGTATATCCTTTTTGTTCAAACGCATGAGCTTTTGGGACCATACTCTGGTAGTTTGTGTCATAAAACCATAATATTTCAAGTTTTTATATGAAACATACCAGTTTTTGTTTGTTTGAACAGTTTTTATTTGAAACACACCAGTTTTCGTGTGACTATTTTGTTTGCCATTTTTCGTTTAATTGAACGCATATTTGTTTCAAACACACCATTTTTTTGTTTCAAATACCAGTTTTTGTTTTAACCATTTATTTGTTTCAAACACAACTTTTTTGAGAACATATTTTGGTCTCATGAAAAGTTAAACATTTTGTATGTGAATAACTCACCACGACCCTTTGCATTCACCTTCCGACGACCGTTTTATGCGAATGTTGTACACGACGCGGAAAACGGCAAAAAGTCTGCATAAGTGCCACCAGAAGAAAGCGGAAAAACATGTGAAAATATTTGCATTAATTACCACAAGATGAAACCAGAGAACGGTAACAAGATTTGCATTAAATGCCACAAGATGCGGATATTAGTAAAAAGTACAATGAAAACGTGGATATTTTTGCATTCAACTGAAAGGAATGTCTTACCAAACTCCTGAAAAGGGAAAAACTTCATTTTATTTTAATACACAAAGTTCCTGAAAAAAAAAACACTATTATATTTT
>BMAW01118858.1:0-76601 GCA_019974015.1 Nephila pilipes
ATTATTTCTTTGCCGTACTGAGAGGCATAAAAGACTGCTTAAGCCTTTTTATTATAAAAATAGAAATGATGTGTAATGTTTTTAAATATGTATGCGAGACATATAAAAATATCATGATAATTTAAATATAAGCATAACCACTTCTCTATAAGTTAAAGAAACATAATGTAAATAACTTATGAATTATGAAATCGAAACTTTTAATACAATACTACACTGCAATAGTTGAACTTTTAATCTATTGTATAACATTAAAGTAAGTATCATATTTTCACAACACTCGATAAATATCTAAGAAATAATGCATGTTTTAAATAAAAATTTCACTCAAAACATCGCTTGATTAAAGTTTTATGTAGTACAAAAATTAGTGCGTAAAAGAATTATATATTTTTTTTATCAACATATATAGTAAGAATTTAAGCAGCTTACTTTTAGCGGCAAAAAGTATTCCGAAACCTGCAATAAGTTATAAGAAAGTATAGAGCCTTTATTATAAATTAAATTTTTTTGTAATAAAAAAATTCCTACTATAAATGAAAAATTGGAGTAACAAACTAAATTTTATAAAGGGAAAAGTCGTCTAGGCTCAAAGGAAGAGAGAATGAATCCTCTTATTTATAACGCATGAATTTCTGCTTTTCTTTAGACATAGATGATGAAAAACACCTTTTTACCTTAATAAAGCATTTTTATATTGTATACTTGTAATTTTTGAATAAAGGAATGTACTTTTTACAGTCGATTAAACGTGGAATTATTTTATTTAGCACGTGTCAGGATCAATAAATTCTCATGGTATATTATTGCAGCTTTGAAAATTCCTTGAATGCTCGTAAGTTTAATCTCTAACGTCTTTCGGATCACAAAACAAACATTTAAAAGATTTTCTTCATTGAATTAAACTATCATTGGACTCCATTGTGTCTCGAGTAAAATTTTTGCTACCGGAATTGGCTTTCATGCATTATACATGAAACCACCTTTTGTTTTATAGTAATCTTGTAATAATCTTAAGTAGGTATTCTTGATACAGCGTATTAAATATGAAAATCCTATCCGTATGATTTCTTACTATTAAATACATCTTTTATGGAAGTAGGGATTATCAGAAAGCATTGTTTATTTTTCAATGTATTACTGTATATTGAAACTTTGTGAATGTAATTTTATTCTCATTCAAGTATGTCAAAATTTCATTTATTTTAATTAATCCAAAGTAATTGCTGAGCAACATAATCTGAAGAATACTTATCAGAGAAAAATGAATATAAATCCCTCGGATAATTTAGGAAATATTATAAATAGCTTAATCTAGTATTTCTTAAAAGTTTTACTTCATGTATACTTTGCCGACAACATGAAGACTACTAAACGTTTCTGAGATACATCACTTATCCAGAGGACTTCTAATATACCAGATATTATAATAATATATTCATGAAGTTTAGTTTTTATTAACGTCGCACTAGAAGCAACACAGGGGCTATTAGCAGAATACCCAAGGGGACCGAGCTCACCCAAAGGGCTTAGAACTGCAAACCGGACCCCCGGGAAATATTCATCTCCGCATTCAGCATTTATAGATAAAATAACATAAGATTTACCTAATTTTGAAATAAAGGTTAAATAAAATATACAAGGTATTTGCACAACAAAAAATATACAAGGTATTTGCACAACAAAAAATATACATGACAGAAACACAAGAAACAGTTGGAATTTTCTTACAGAAATAAGATACACAACAGGTTAAATAGCACAATACAAAAACGTCCACAAATTTGTAAACAAAAATGAAGTGTTAGGCAAAGGTGTGAACATATATACAAGACATAAAATTATAGCTACATGGTAAGGGATGATAAGAGTATTGTGAAATATAATAAAAGTTTGAAACAATTAATAAATTTGTTGGGTAATTTTAAGAGTCGTAAGTATACAGGATTTAAGCTTAGAATGTAAGTTGGGGGCTATTAGCGGTGAACCTCGTAATTTTGAACCTCGGTCAAGTGCCGAGGACGACACCTAAGCTGGCAACCTCCTCTTCTAACTTCCACACCACGCCTCTGGGAGGACTTTGAGCTTCAACAGATTTAACGTGCATCAGCCCGGATACACGGCGGGTCTTCGAAATCATGACCACTAGGCTACTGCGACCCAATATATTCATGAAAAAGAATTGTAAAGAAACTAATTATGCAAAAAACAATTAGCATAGCGATCTATAAATACTGATAGTTCATCTGCTATCTGACATTTTTAATATGTATTATGTTTTCCCCATTATTTAATTTTTACCAGATGCTAATACACGCCTTTTGTCAGGTAGTTCAATTGTTTTTGCAGTTAATTCTAGTTTCCACACCACCTGTTATTGGGAATGATGTATTAACTACTTTTAGTAAAAATCTGATGAATAAACATATTTTTTTCATTAACATAGCAAATTATACGGTATTTTTGATAATGCTCCCTAAAAAGATTAAGTTTCTCATATGATTTAAAAGGCTGCTAAATTAACAAGTCTGAATTTTATGTACAAACTTATTTAACTAAAATTGAAAAGTTCTACGACGACGCAACATACTTTTTGGATGGATTCAATTTGTAATTGTAACAATGGAAATTTATTATCGCTTGTTCATTTACTTCCTGATGTATTAAAGTTCTGAACTTTTTACATATATGCGTTCCCGATGATAATAAATTGTTTAATATTTTCACAACTGAAATTCATTGAAATAATTAATGTTAATCATATTTTGATTCTATATCACATTGAGTGAAATCTTGTTATGGATGATATAAATTAAAATATATATAGAGGCAATATGAATGAAAATGTTTAAATGCTTTTACGTCTAAAATTTCGCATTGCTAGAGATAACGATTCAGTTCCAAACTATTTTCATTTCATGTTTCTCACTATATTGTAACCAAAAAAATCTTTGATCATTATAGAATATGTTTTGAATTAATTTTCTGATTAAATGGAAATATTTTGTTGACCTGTTTAATATGGTACGGTTTAATGAATCGCTTAACGCTAATGGCAGATTTTTTTGCTGATACAAATTATAATTTGATTTCTTTAGAATATTTTATAATTTATATTTTCTTCTTGCTTACTTTATAATATAATACTGTTTGTTAGTAATTTGGATTTATAAAAAGAGAAGAAAAAAAACTGCAAACACACACACCTGCAAGAAATTCAAGAAGAAAAAAAAATAATAGGTAAATTAAAAATTAATATATATAATTATAACAGGTATACAATTATAGGTGTATAATTAATATGTATACATTTATAGGTATATAATTAATAGATATACCAGAATTTTTCATAAATATTTAAAAAAAACACATATTTTATTAGTATGCCAATTACTGTATGTGAGTGAATGCTGTAATAATTATTCTATCCAGGTGGTGATTGCTCGACATCTAGAATTTGGTGCCCTTTTCCTGGAAAGTGTGTAATTAGCAAAGTAAGTTGTAATTACAGTAAGTAAAATGAAACTTTTATAAAAATCTGTACCAAAACAAGAACTGTAACAGCGTTAAGCACTGATAGAAATATTCAAAGACAATTAAAATATTAATATAAGATTTATCATTATTTTAAATTTGAATATTTTTTCTTTCATGCATAAGGAAAGTTAATTTCCTTATAGTATTGCTTATAGATCTATAAGTTTTGGCAAATATTTTTGTAACAGAGCTTAAGATAAAAAATTCTTTTAACTTTTAGTACACAATAACAAACGATTGTTTTTTCAAAACTTAAATTTTTAATGGGAAATTTAATTTTTGGGACAACAATTACACATGCCACAAATGTGTGTTTTTTCATTGTTTGTTTCAAAACCTATTTCTCCTTAATTTATAATTTCGCAATACGAATATATTTGGAATGCTCAACTGTGCTCAAGAGTTCATTTTTATGTAGAAGCATATTATTTTATTGTCTATGGGAATCAAATATTTAAACTAGGGGAAATATTAATATAAGTAAATATTTTTTCAGAGCTTACGTAAAATTCATATTTAACTATTTTGCGAAAATAATCTGTAATAACTCATCAAAACGTATTATGAAATCATTTCAACAAAATAACAAAACATATAGCATAAATTCAAAAATTGTGTTGCCAAATTTTATTTCTTTTTCAAATAAATAGCTTTGTATTCCAATAAAGGTGCCCAAATTGCACTACGTAAGCAAATATATAATTTATGTCGTAAAACAAGAAAAAAAAATGTAAACAGTTATATTAAACTTTTACTCTTAATTACATAAAGTAATTTACAAAGAAAGGGGGATAAATATTTTTCAAATTTTCAAATAATATTATTTTCAAGAGATAAATATTTTTCAAGAGTTTCAAAGGAAATAATTTTTTATTATATTTTGTTTTATAAATACGGTGAAATGTATTGAACAATTCAGAGAAATAAGCCATTTATCAGAATTCCGGTTAACAATCTTTCACAACAAAAAAAGAAAGATGGAAAATCCTGAAAGAATATGTTTAAAATTACAATATAAAGTTTCCAAATCTTTGGAGTAAATTTTCTTCAAAATGACCTGCTCCAATAGAAGGTGGCAATTGAAAGCACAACTGTATTATTATTTGACTTTATTTATGATGTGTATGACACAAATGCGAAGAACGATTTCAATAAATACTTCCAAATGAATCAGAAAGCTTATATTTGACTAAATGAAATCAAATTGAGAAGAGTCGTTTCTTAATTATTCGCCATCTGTGATGGCATTTTAGGTTTCAAGAGTACGATTTAAATCTTAAACACTAATAAAGCCAAAAATATCTTAATATTAATGATGCGTAAAAAACGTATTTACCATAACAACGAAAAGCAGAAAAAAATTACTTTCCACCACAATGTTTCTCTTTTAAATTAAATATTATCTTAATTTACATTTCATAATCAATATCAGCTTGCTTATTCTTTAACTGACTAAATAGAAGAGACACGTTATATACTCTTAAAGAATTTGTACTTATCTACTTAGGTTGAATGATCTTACTCTTTTAATTTTTTTTGTAAACACTTTATCGATCATTTTAAATAACAGCGATTTTATTATTCTGAGATTGAACGGTTATTTTTTTCATCGTTTAAATCATTTTAGTCTCCTAATGATATACATAAATGTTATGCAAACAAATACTACAATCAACATTATAAATACATATTATGCATGTGTTGAATGAGTTGTGTGTGTGTGAATATTTCTCTTTAAATTAACCTATTATAATGCTGAAATAATTAGCTGAAAATGCCTGAGGTAAAAAATATTTTTATTATAAAAAAATTCAATTACTATACAAATATAGTCCTGGCTCATCCACAACTAGAATTAAGTTCAGTTCATCTCAGATAATAAAAAAATAAAAGCTAATTAAAGTAATGAATAATTTTAAAAGTTATGTAAATCACAATTAACGTAATTTATATTTATCCGGTACATTTTTATTTTTATTTCTATGAATTAAAAGGAACAATGCGTGTAAAATTGGAATGTTGTTATCTGTTACACCTACTTAAATATGATAAGTCTTACTTACTGAGAAAGAAATATTTAGAAAGTAGGATTCCATGTGATGCTAATGGAATCCATACTTTTCTGCAGCGATCAATCTATATTGTAATTCATAGATCATTTGCAATTTTTCGAACAGTTTCAAAGTTGTCGCATTTTTTAATGAGACAAATTTATGCAAGTTTGTTGAACATAATTAATTCAGAAATTACGATTGTTTTAATTTTCTCTTAATTTCAATTAATATTTATTCCAGAGGACATATTTTTCTGAAAATTATGAGAATGATAGGAAATATCAAATATTTAAATTCAAATAAATAATTTTTTATTTCATGGGAAAAATACATTAAGTATCAAATTTAACTGCTGTATATTTCCTTTAAATGTATGAATATTCAATTTTATTATCTTGAAGAATATTAGAAAAAAGTTAAGGCTTTTTAAAATTTGCATTACTGTAAAAAAGTAATGTAAATCCCAATGAAAATAATTTAATCAAAGCTTTAAGCATCTGAAAAGAAAACACCGTGAAAAATCAATTATTTCATCTTTGCAGTAAATAAAACTATTCCAAAATAAAACGAAGGGAATGTAAAATAATGTGCAAAAGACAAATAATTTAATTTTTTTTTCTTTTCTCTTTTATTAATAATATTTTATAAGCCATGTCTTAATGTTAGACACGAAATATGAAATTTTATTGAAAAAAATATGTGTAAAACTTCCAAGAGATCAATAATTCAAATAAAAGTTTAATGCATTTGTATTTCCAATACATAACACTTGATAGTTCCTATTTTTCATTTTTTACGTTATAAAATAGCTTCAATCAATAAATGCTTATTTTGCCATAATACCTTTTATTGATCATCAGAACATCTTCTTCCTCAACATTATCTTTATGAGAAAGTAGTTTTTACAATTTTTGAAAATTGCAGATGACCATACATTGGAGTTGTAACCCAAAGTAAATGCAATAAAAGATCCCTTGAAGCTTAATGAGTTAAGGAAAACGATGGAAATATGATATAATATATTTTTCTCAAGAACAATTTCCATGCGGAAATTCTGTTATGATGTACAACCTAGTTCCGGTAAAGATGTATAAAATTGTCAAACGCTAAGGCATCAAAAGTTGAGAAAATCGCGTATATATATATTGTATATCTTCTTTAAGTCCAAACCGATATTTGATCATCCATCTCTGTTTATTCTATTTTGCAAATAATTGGATTACAGAAGCATTTATCTTGAGCTATTTCTTGTTCGTTATCTGTGAATAACTGTGTAAGGCTTAAATTTCATTTTAACAAGCTCTGTAGAAGATATCTAAAAGTAATTTTTCTGTTTGATCTCGTAAAAGCTATTTTTTCAATTGATTACTTTTACACTCTACAATGACATTTTCAAAGAAAAATAAGAATCTAAAAAATATATTCAAGCATTTTGTATTAAATTAGATATACTATTTTTACTTTGTACATTAATATTGCTCTCGAAACTGCCTACCACTGGAAAAACATTTAAACAATACAATTTATGTTCCTTACATGAATTTTTGCAAAACTCTTAAAGTGAAAAAAATACAAGATGATTCAACCAATTTAATTCAAATTAGAATAACCTTTCTAACTAATAAAAATGTGTGATTCTTATATCATTAGTTTTTTTTCTTCAAATTTATACTTTTAATTTTATCACAAAATTTCTACATTATAAAATTAAAATTACTTTTTAACTATGATTATAAAAAAAATTAACTATAGAGAGAGAAATAAAAGAATTATTTTATGATTTGGTTCCCTTTTTTCTTTTTTCGATAGTGATGTGAATGTTATAGAAAATTTGATAGTTTGAAATACAGAAATATTTTAAATATTCCAATTCAAATTTCAAATTTAGTGTTTTCTAAATTTTTAACGGTATTTTCAAGTCTGAAGCATCCATATAATTTGCTAATGATTGAACTATTGAGGACTTAAAATATTATAAACTGTAAAAAAAAAAAAATCTAAATTTTTTTATTATTTGTGTATGCGATATTTTCTGTGTTATTTTAATTATTTCCATAAAATTTTTGAACAAACATTTGTATCTTTTTTTGATAAAATAAAGTTTTTTTCCCTCAAATAATTCATTCTTAATTATTTCTCTAATGATCAAGTTCGTACTACAGTTATGTATTTATGGAAAATATTCAATATATGCATGTGTATTTGATATATAATACCCGTATAAATAACTTATGTAAGCTCCATTTTAAAATCCGAAAATCTCATCAGTTAGAAATATATAGTAATTGTGATTTTCAATTAATTTTATTGTACATTTATTTCAAAGAACAATGTCAAAACTTTTGAATACTGATTGAATTTTTAGTAAGACTTAAAAATATACATTTTAAACACATATGTAACTAAGAGATTATTTGAAAGTTTTTAAATAAGGTTCATAAATAAATCTAACTTTTCTGAATAAGTCACAAATCCTTCTTTTGATTTATTTATCTTCCAAAACATTTAGAAACCTTAAAATTGCTATTCTCCAATGCACATAGAATTGAATTTCGGAAGTAATAAATAAAAAAAGAAAGATTACTAAAATTATTGTTTTAATTTAAAATTCTAAGGAAAATGTTTCATGATTCCGTACTGTAAAATGTTCCTTCCATTACTACTGTAATACTGTTATTTGAGTACAATATTTGAAAAATAATTTTGTTCTTCCAGTTGTACTCCAATTAAAAACAACTTGCAATAAACTTCTCAAAATTACTCCTTTTTTAGTTTATAATAACGTAATAAATTATTTTTCTAATAATTTGTCTAATAATATTAATAAAAAAAAAGAAATATATAAATAGCAAATCCAGAAAGGTACATTATTAATATGAAAAGACATTTCTATTTTGTCATACATATTGCTAAATATTTTTAACTTTAATTTTTACTTATATGTCTAAATCCTCAGTTTTATATTTACAATTATTAGTCTAAATTAAATATAAATGTGCAAGATAAAAATAATTGTTAGGTTTATCTTCAGAAAACTTATTATAATTTCAATACAAGTAGATCATAAAAATATATCTACATATATAATACAACTATATATACAGGGGTTGGACAAAAATATGGAAACACCTTTTAAAAAACATGTTTCTTTGTTTAATATGGTGTAGGAAACCCGTTGGCATCCAAAACAGCTTGCAGTCTTCTCGGAATGGATAAATACAGTTCCTGTATGTGTGCCAAGGGAATATTATACCATTCTTCCTGCAAAACGGTGGCAAGTTCAGATAACGATGTTGGCGGTGGATAACGAGAACGCACTTTCCGTTCCAATGTAGCCCACAAAGGTTCGATAATATTCAGGTCTGGTGACTGTGGTGGCCAGGGGAGATGGGACAAATCCTCCTCGTGCTCAGAAAACCAGTCCTGGACAATGTGAGCTGTGTGAACAGGGGCTTTGTCGTCTTGGAAGACACCATCACCATCGGGGAACAAAGTTTGTACCATGGGATGAACTTGATCTACCAAAATGTTCACATAAGTCTTGGCAGTCATGTGCCCTGACACAGTTATCATGGGGCCAGCAGAGAACCACGATATGGCTGCCCAAACCATAACAGAACCCCCGCCATGTTTCACTCTTGGCAACAAGCAGTCTGTATTATAGGCTTGAGATGGCGTTCTCCAGACGTAAACTCGGCCAGAAGTGGGAAACAATGTGAAAGAAGACTCGTCAGACCATATTACACGCTTCCACTGCCCTATAGTCCAGGCTTTATGACTTAAACACCACCTTTTCCTGTTACGGGCATTAGCATCACTGATGAGTGGCTTCTCAATTGCAGCACGGCCAGAAATTCCCTGTTTATGAAGCTCCCTTCTAATTGTTTTGGTACTCACAGGGTTCTGTAACACAACATTCATTTCAGCAGTAACTTTTGCAGCTGTGGTCTTCTTATTTTTCGTCACAATTGCCCTTAATGATCGTCTGTCACGATCACTCAGCACACACTTTCGTCCGCGCTGTGATTTAGCAGATGATGTTTTTCCGCTTTTCAAATATGCGGAATAAATCTTCGATACAGTACCTCTTGAAACACTAAACACCTCGGCTACCTTGCTTACGGAAGCACCTACCATACGTGCTGCAACAATTTGCCCACGTTCGAAGTCTGTTAACTCTGACAAAATGCAATGACAACCTCACATAACAGTACTCCGACAACAACTGAACTGTTAAGCACATTTACGAAGTTGTATAGGTGGCGTTAGTAGTCAAAAACGCCTGCGCCACCTACATATTTCATTAAAATCAATCTTTCTTTTCAAACATGCATTTTACAAGGTGTTTCCATATTTTTGTCCACCCCCTGTATATTCAAAATTATATTCAAAACAGTGTAATTAGATATTCACTAAGCTGTTACTTGCATGTCTACCTTTGGGAATAACCCTTGATTGTTAAACATTTTTTTCTTTATAATTAGTATAGTTTTTCTCAAAGTGCGATATTATTTAAATTTATCACAAGACGTTAATTCATTATAATACTATTTTCCTCATAAATAATTATTAGTACCTGAATTAGATAAACCTTGTCTATCTAATTAAAGAGGGCTTAAAACTATAACTATCAAAAGAAAATAAATATTTGTCTCTTATTTTCTTAATAATATTTAATCTATTTATAATGATTAGAGGTTAATCAAATTTACTATAGAGTTTTGTAAGATTTTACTGTTATAATTTTGCTGCTTTTGTTATGTAAAAATGCTATAACTATTAGTGACTAGTTTATATTTAATGGGGTCTTTATGAAATGTTGGAGTAATGAATATCGGAAAAATTTAGTTTTATTAATTAATAATCCCTTTCTGATATACAGCTGTAATTCTGTTATTAAATTCGATTTCACTAAAAGTATTTTCTAAATAACCATTAAACTATACACTTTTATCTATACACTTTTAATAAATGAATTATGATAATATTTTCAAATAATTGTATAATTATATATATATATATATATATATATATATATATATATAAAATTTGTGTGTGTGTGTAAAGTTGGAGTGAGCGCCAACCACCTGGTGGCGCTGCGAGCCGACTCGACGAGCTGCGGGCCTTATACGACTAGAAACCAGTTAGACTACACTGAATTGTTTACCGATGGGAATAATGTAAAATGCTTAAAAGATTCTGGAAGTGAACTAATTACTTTAAATAAAGCTCTTTTTCCTGAAAAACGATCTGCTGGACCCATACAAATCAAATGTTGTTTTGGAACTATTGTAAATGCTGAAAAGCTAGCTTCAGCTTCTCTCTGAATGGAAATGAGAACATTGAATTATTTGCAGCGATATGTCAACAGTTGGTGGAATTACTCCCAAATTAACTCAAAGCTGGCTCCAGCGAGCAGACTATTGTGAAACTCTTCCTCGTAGCTGGTTTTAAGTCGTGAGTTCGAGTCCTGTTCAATTGAAAACCGGATGCTAAATCTGTCGAGATCTTGAGTCCTCATGTTGGTGTGGTGTGGATGTTTGGTGTGTGGGTGTTTCCTCATTGCTTGACTGAGGTTCAAATTTATAAAGGCCGTCACCAGTATTCTTCCTATTGCTTTAGAATGTTATTAAAAAAGTGAAATAAAATTGATCACCAATTATTTGAAATACATTGATTTTTTTTGTCCATAAAAAGGGCGTTAATTTCAAAAGAAAACTGTTTAGTAATAATGTTCTACATAATGTTTTTAAACTTTTTTTCTTCTTTTACATATTTCATCCAACAGTTTTGAAAACATGAGGTATTATTTCTTATAACATGTTTTAAGTGTTTCAGTTAAATATATAAGTTTCAATAATGAAACCACAGACAAATTTTTCTCACTAAACCATGCGACTACACACCAATATGTATATATGTATATATATATATATATATATATATATGTGTGTGTGTGTGTGGGTGGGTGGGTGAGTGCGTGCGTGCGCGTGTGTGAGCTGTATTTGTTATTGTCCAAGTTGTGTTACATGTATGTTGTCCTAAAGACTTACGAATAAAGTGTCATTCGTTGTTATCCTCCAGGTTTCAATCCCCACACACGCCCAGAAAGGAAAAAAAAATATTTTCGTAACAATATATATATACTGTTAATTATATAAAAATAAAATATTGCAAATATTTTGTTCTACTACTTACAGGATTTCATCATGTTTTTAGCTTACTTTTCATTTCTTAGATGTACGAGGTTTTCGATCTACAGAACTTTAGAGTGGACAAATTGTTGGATTTCACCTTTAGGAACATCTGTAAATTCAAATGCTGACGTTTTGCGTGTTTTTCGAGATATAGTCTTGAAATTCATGGCAACATACAATAAACAAGGAAAAATAGCATGCACAGGAGGACACATATGTATGCGAAAGTGAAAGTTGTCAGAGAGATAGTAGGATATTGGCATCCAAAAAGAAGGAAACAAGAACCAAAATGACTGAAAAACTAAATCAGTATCAACTGAGTCCTGTAAGAACAATTACCATTTGAGGAGTGTTGCACGAACAACAAAAATACGGTGGAGTAGCTATACCCAAGCCACTTTTCACAGGTGTAAATACAAGGTGTCATCTGAAATACTGTCACAAACATAAAGAATGGTCAAGAGATGCATGGAAAAAAGTAATATGTTCAGATGATTGATCGCTTACATTGTTTCCCACAGCTGGACGTGTTTGTATCTGGATAACTCCTTCACAAGCGTATCATCCAGATGACCTTATTCCAATTCTGAAGAACGGATGTAACTCTGTTTCGATTTGGATAATGATCTTGTGGTTTTGCAGGTTTTTTTTTATCATAATCGTAGAACGCTGAGTAACTGCTATGCATTGTGTAGATATTTTAGTTCACCAGTTGTATTCTATGCTGCAAACATTATTTCCATCTGGATATGCTATCTTCCAGGACCAGGATTGTCTAATCCATACTGCTAGACCTGGTCAGACCTGGTTTGAGGAACATTAATATCAAGTCACACATATCTCGTGGCTACCTCAATCCCTGGACCTTAATATTATTCAAACACTTTGGTCTGCTTTAGAAAGCAGAGTGAACAGCCGTTCTCTGTATTCATCCTAACTATATGAGTTTTGTCGCTGCAGTAGCCTAATGGTTATGATTGCGGCCTTACGGCTGGTGTTTTTCGTCGAGTTATAGATTTGAACCCTGATGCCACCAAATCCCCACCACGAAGCAGGGACTGATGCACATTAAACTTGTTGAGGCTAAAAGTTCTCCAATTGGCGTTAAGGAGAATATAGAAGTTTTAAGATGGAGGTGCCAGCTCAGGTTTTATCCTCGTCTTTTGTTCGAGATTTAAATTTATAAAGTAGCCCTCGTGTCGCCAATAACTCTCTTGTTGCTTTTAATGTGACGTTAATGAAGCCAATCAACAATCTCTGTGAATTTTCTCGATATCTTTATGAATAATTTTATATTATTCCCTTAAACATTATTTATAATTTCTATAGCTCTTGTGACATATTCAAATTTTAAAAACAAACGATTGTGATACTTTTTTAAGATATTATCTGTCCAATTTATAAAGACAGACGATTTAATTTAATGTGATACTTTTTTTTTAGATTTATCTGTTCGACTTTTAAAGGCAGACGATTTAATCTAATGTGATACTTTATTTAAGACATTACCTATTCTACTTTTAAAAGCAGACGATTTAAACAAGTAATACCTATTTCAATATTCTTTATTAAGATATTTTTTTTGGCAACATCAGATCATAGTTTTGATTTTAGATAATTTACTGGCAACGGATATGAAATTTTAGTATTGAGTTTGGTTCCAAGAGGTAAAGACAAACGTTGAAAAAGTGGTGCTTGTGTAAAATTGTGTCTTGAATTTATGCTTGAAAAGATGTTCGTAAATAAATGTGATGTCCTGAAAACAAGTCATTTTTATTAATAGTCTTCAATACAGTACACTCTATTCCCAGACGTATTAAAGCTGTTAAACATGCCAAAGATACCCTATGTTTTATTAATAAATGTTGATATACACTTTTGTGATGATTCCTTTATTTTTGTAACATGTAAGTATGGATATATATTTAATAGTCATATGGGGGGGATATATCTATAGAGCTATATAGATCAAAAGAAAATTTAAGTTGTTCAAAAATCTCTTCAAAATAGCCTGTTTACTGAATTAGTTATGATCCAAGTGATTATTCTGTATGTCCTGGAAGATACTCTCAATTAAATCATTTTTAGCCTGAACAACAGTGCAGAAATTGTCTGGCAATTTAATGCATTGCGCATTTAATTGCAGTTCTATTCTACCGTTTCCAATATCTAGCAATTGTTTGGAAAACATTTATGCCGATGGATCACTTTTCAATTGTACGCGCTTGAGGTTTCGACACTTCTTTATAAGAACGATTGTTTTAAACATACGATAATCTCATCGCCGAAAGTAGAGCAAGAAATGACTAGAGTACATGTCCTAGAGAAAACAATATAGATATATGGTTCAGAAAATTTCAAACAAATATATTCATAACTTTATCAGTTATTATTGTCACCGTGCACACATTATGCGTAAAAAAAGTATTGAGAAAAACACAATTAAAATTTAAATCATTGTACTTTTACATTAAATTACCTATGTGGTAGGCTAAAATTCCCCAGATTTTTATGTTACACTTATTTTAACCTCATCCCTGGCAAATTTTCTTTTCTTTTTAGATCCATTTTTTCCGGTCAGTTTTCGCACTACATGATGAATGTCGTCTTGATTCAGTTATCCGCTCTTCATCTAGTTGAGCAAACCCTTTCAATGTATTTGTTCCTACTTGCACATCAGCTGCATTTTAGACATCTAACCAACCTTGAAACCCTTTATTAAATTGTATGACGGCCAAGTAGGTGCCTAACCGTAGAGTTTGCGACTCAACGAAAACTTCTGTCGGTATAAATTTCCACAAAACGCCATTAAAACTTTTTTTTTGCATTTTGTGTTTTTCCATGCAAACATTTATTCAGTAAATGCTTGTCGTATAGTTTCATATAATGAGGTTTAATGATGTTCATCGTGTTTGGGGTAGTCCTTTATCAGTATCATTATGTTACCAGTATTTTGATACCTTGAACCCACACGCGTTTGAATGTGCCCGATATCTTCAAACTTTGTGACTAAATATTTCTAATCGATTCAAAACCTTTTGAACCACCATCCCCATAAAAATGCACGTATTTTAATTTTCTCATGTGAGTTAATCTTTCAAACGTGCGATAGATACTGATGAGTTCCTTGGCACTGGATGATCCGACATGTTTCACACACTTGTTTGTAATTATACCTTCAGGATTGTTTTGACAAAATCTACTAATTTTTTACATCATTTAAAAAAAAAAACACTTTTCCAATATCTATGGATATGGCACTAACACATCCATTTAGAGACAAATGTCCTCTTTGCTGCCATATTCTATCGACTGACACACCGCACTGAACAATTTCATCAAAATTGTTTTTCTCGTCAATCTCAGTGGCATCCTCATTCATGCTTTTATAAGCCACATTACTGGAAACGTTCTCCAACTTTTTATCACGATATCTGTAAGCTGTCTTAGAGGATTGTTCAAATTCATAGCTGAATGCAGCTTTTTTTTGCAGCAGAACGTCATTTTCCAATAATTCTGGAGCCAAAACAAATGCAAGGTTATTGCTGTGTATTTCTTCACTTTTGAAAATGTACAAAAGGCGATGGAATATTCACAGTTTGGACATTTTAATAACAAACTAGATGCTAAGCCAAATACTGATTCTTCAAAAAACTTTATACTATTCTGAAAACACTCAGGGTAATTAAATGTGGAAATAAAATAATTTAAAATTTTAAAATTAATTACTATGCTATGATATTTATTTTCTAAATTATCTATTGGTCTTGAATGTGACTGAAGTTTGGATTCACTTACTGTTGTTGTAACACTTATCAGTGTTCTTTTCATCAACATTATTGGTGTAACGGTTTCCCTTAAGCTTGTATTTTCAAACAGAGCTTCGATTATTCCTATTAGCCATGACTTTTAACAAAATATTAATGCTAACTAATAAATTCTAAAATATCGAACTGAAATTAATTTCTATCAAAATAAATCCCAACATTTGAAATGAGTACTATCCTAAACACAGTTTAAGCTTTGTGAATACAATATTGTTACCAAACGTTTTGAAGAAATTTGTTGTTGCTAACTGGTAGATCCTAAAAGCACAAATTAAACAAATAATTTACAATAAAAATATCGTGAATATATTAAGATGAAAACTACCCTATCTCTCAAGCTAATCCATACTACACACAGTGTGCAAATGTCATTAAAATCGGTTCATTAGTTTAGGAGTTCATCACGAACTTTTTATCTTTTTTTTATTTAGCTTTAATAATTTGTTTTCATGTTTTTATAAATATTTTGGCACTCTTTCTCTTTTAAAAAAGACGATCTGTAGTTATATTTCTTTAAGCGGGATATTTCTGAGAAAGTTGTTCTTACGTTTGGCCTCTCATGAAAGTTTTTGTAATCTCTTACAATCTGGTCGAATTTTTATTTAAATTGTTCTTTTTTTATCATCATTAGGTACCGTTTGATTATATACCTATGTCTACACATATATTTTTAATTATTTCTTAGTTTGCTTTTGTTGTAACTCGTTTCTTTTTATTTTGAGTTTAGAAGATATCCATATTTTTTTAAAAATATTTTTTCTACCGGATTGTATTGCGCCTATAAAATGTTATTTAACCAACAAATATGTCAAACGTCGGATTCAAAATTTAAAAATATTTTCTTTTCTTTATGGATTCTATTTCTTTGCTTTCTTTCTTCTCCGTAGTTTGGGTTGTATTTTTTCTTAAGTTGAAATTAATCTTGTTATCATTATTTATTGATTTAACTTTCTTTAATATATATTGCAACTTTCTTAAATGTTTCGTTAAACAATTTTGTTTTCATTATATATATATATTCGAGTATATTGGGAAAATAAAAAACAATTGTCTAATTTTTTCTACAGAAAGCATTATTGAATAAAAAAATTTTTCACGTTCATTCAAAAACTTAAAAATTGACGATACAATGTCTTTCAAATTCTTATTTTATTTAAAGATAAAAATAAAGTTACCAATAAGTAAAGAACATGAATACAATTCTATAAAAAACATTTTGTACAGTACCCGCGATGAAAAAAAAGGGAGAGGGAACATAAGTTATTTGATCTTGCATTTTTTATTCGTTTGAGGGAAAAAATATGCTGCTTAAAGTATCCTTTGTGAATTGCTTTTATAAAATCTTTGTGTGTTTAATGAAGAAAAAAACATATCTGAAATTAAAAACATATTCTGAAATTTTTTTTTTAGGAAAAGAGCACTCAAGAATTTTTTTTTTTATTTCTGCTAAAATTATTGAGTGAACCTTTTACAGGTACAAATTGTTGCTTACTGAATGATTATATATTAAAATCCCACTTATAAGAAGCAAGTGGGCTCAAAATTTTAACCTTGTCAAGTGACGAGGATTACAGTTGAGCTGGAACCTTCCTTTCTATACTTGCACTCCCCGAAAATAGGCAGAACATGGTACCTCAACGAGATTTAATATGCATCACCCTGCTACATTGTAGGTGTCACGACTTCAGTGGTGTCATGACTTGAACTCACAATTGATGGAAAGAACGTCACCTACAAATTCGCGAAAATAACTGCTGTGTTTTTGTGTTTACTTGTTGTTACGGAAGCATTTTCATTAAATAAACCCTTACTGCAAGGTTAAATTGATAAATTTCAATATCTAACTTAATTATAGGCTATAGAGACGTGTCTTGAAAATGGTACAGATAAAAACATTGAAAACATTTGTTAATTTGACTGCATAAACTATGTTATACCAGCGGATAAGGAATGCGGACGTTAATCTGAAATCCAGAAATCGTCTCGAATCATGTATACGTCGAAGATCCTTCGAAAGAAAAAAACTTCAGTATACATTTGAATGGGACTGGACGTAATACACAGTCCAAATTTTCTGAAAGGAGCAGCTTATATAATAATTACATATGAATACCTTTGAAAAAATGTTTTTCAACGATTAACACGCACAAAAATAGATCTATTTTTCGCTAGTGGTTTAAATCGAAGGCGCAATTATATGCATGATTATAATCTACACTATAATTGATTCAAATCAGAAGGAAGTAAATGATCCATATTTAAAATCCCAATATTTATTAATTAAGTCAGTAATGTGTATAAGAATATTACTCTTTTCAACAGAATGCTAAAGACTTTAGTTCACATATTTACAAATTAATATATAATGGAACAAACTGATGAGCATCTGTCGAGTAACATCATAGGTATTACTGTTACCGAGACTCAAGTATCCAGGAAACTTCTTCAGAGAATTGTGGTTAGTTACATAGCAAGAACGATGAATCATGGTGTAAGAGATGTCTCCAAATGACCCAGGATGAACTCGGCTGATCTGGGCCATCGAACGAGAGAAGGAAATCCGGACAGGTCCAGAAGAGAAGTTCACGTTGAATTGTAAGGAGAGGACAGCAATCGAATCAAAGAGATAAGGAAAGGAAATAAATAACTTCTTTTCATTTGCTGATGCTGCTGTGTTCATCTTATGGTTACATGGATATTAATACTCTTATATCCGGTGCACACACATAAAATGCACAGTTTACATAAACTGCGTGCATACGGAAATTAGTTGTTCTAATGTGAAGCCACATAGCAAGTTGAAAATTTTGAAACATTTCGTTCCGTTTCATAGTATGGTGAGATGGAGGCAAGCCGTTTAAAAAGGGCCGTTACAAAGTAAAATGTTACTGCGACTAGATATTGGGTGTATATAATGAAATTCACACATTCATATCTTAGAAATGCTCCGCAGATTCATAAAAAATTTGTATTTCTACAGCAAAAAAATTGCTATACTGTAGTAAATCGTGATTAAACGTATTAAAATAAGTGGAATTTACAAATAAAGTACTAATTCAATACAAACATAGTTAAACAATGATTTAAATAATTCTACTGATATTTATACAAATACTGAATCATTATACAAACAATTATTTTTCTCTCTTACTGTAGGATAATCATGATAACATGATTACATCTTTTCGAAAGAACTTATTTCACAAAGATTTAAACTCATATTATATGTGTAAGAATTAATTTCTGGATTAACAAGAGGCTTTTGTAGCATTTTTTTGCCTTTAAACAAGTACTCAAATCAAAATGACATAAAAGGAAAAATAATTGAATTTGTTATTAAATTTTTACAATTTTATTTCAAGAACTTTATTCCAAACCTGATTTTTAATAATTGATTACTAAAAATGGTGAAATATTTAGTTTCAATTAGGGATATTCAGATAAATGTGTCGAAAGTTTGAAGTGTTATAAGAAAAAGTTATTCATTTGAAGCACAAATACACACACACACACACACACACACACACACACACACACACACACACACACACACACACACACACACACACACACACACACACACACACACACACACACATATATATATATATATATATATATATATATAAATTTTTAATGTTCTCATATAAAATTATTTTAAATTCCTAATTTTCCCATTCTCTAACTCAAAACTAAAGAATTCATTCGTATTTTTTGATTCAATGCCAAATTATCCTTTTATTTAATAGATCAGACATTTATATAACCTGTTGAATCAACTTTATCATAATCATTGAACTTTCGGAAATAAATCCTAACTGGACTTTTAGAAGTCAGGGAAATTGTCCAAAATCCCAACATCTTACAGCACATGAATTCCCCAATTATCCGATTTTAATCCCACTATAAAATTAATTACAAAGTAAAATTCTCTCTCTCTTCTATTCTTTGTGTTGTAATCGAGAAGGCAGAGCTGCATCTCCTACCTTATGATACTTGTTGCCTCTCTCTCTCTCTCTCAGCAAAAATGAATAAATAACAATGGTTTTATATACAATGGTTTACACATATATATGTGTGTCAGTGTATGTGTATGTTATGCCCAAATGAATCATTGAATAGAATAGCCCAATACAGGGAAAACAATGCTGTAAAACATTTAGTACATATAAGTCTGAAAAGCGCAGAGTTAAGTAAAATATGGTAAAAAATATAAAATAGAAATTCAATGCAAATTAAGATCAAAATTCACATTTTAAATAATATGAGAGAATTTAAAAAAAAAGAAAAGAAAAATTTAGTCATCCATTGTAGTTGAAACCATAATCTCTTTAAAATACTTTAAATATAATAACAAAAAAAATATACGTTCATAAATGTACGAGCGTCTCCATGATGTTTGTGATTTAAAGTGTAATTAACATTCACACTTAGGAGCAGATAGAATGTAATATTTATGATAAGGGATATTTACTTAAAAATTGTTTTAAATTGTTTAATTTTATCCATATGGATATTTTATTGTGTTATTAACTAGTTTCCAAGATGTTCAAATTTTATTGTGAAATTGTGAAAAAAGGGGGATCGTAAGGAATAAATGTTCATTTTTTATATTTGTAGAATAGTATCTTATCTTAGATTTCTAACATATTTCTCATAAAAGGCTTTTGTCCAATACTATAAACCGAAGCGGGAAAAAAATGGAAACTGGCAACTTTCCTTTATATGGATTTCTTATAAGTTTTTTTTATTTTATTTTATTTTCTAAACAACAGACTAACTTTTCTTGTGATCTAAAATTTCGTACGTTGCGATTTCTTGAAAAAGTAATCCCTATAGTGTTACACCAGTTTCTTTCAAAACTGTTTCTGTGTGAGAAAATTTTCGGTAGTATTTGTTTGGTATTTTACCCTCGTGTTTTTAAGGTACTTTTCAGAGGTTCCATTGTGTAGGATTTTTAAATCGCAATTTTTTTCCAAACTGAACAAAGTGAAACAAAATTAAAGAAAAATAAAAGACAAACACCATTCTGAAAAAATGACCAGCTCTAGGAATAAAATTTATAAAGTCTTAGTGAACAGTAATTTTAGAGAAATAACTTTTTTCTGAAATATTTTGGATAAAATATGTTGTGTATTTCAAAACTCTTTTTAAATAATGAGGTAAATTTGAAAGAAAAGAAATGAAAAATAATGCTTTTATAGTATTTTTATGTATAAAAAACGTTAGTTGAAGTGAAAGGTCTTCTAATAAGATCTAAATCCTTTATTTCTGATATTTATCTGAAAAAATAAAAACTGAATATATTCAACCATTATACTTCCAAAATTAAGGTTTAAATGATATCACAAAACATTTCTACACTTATGTTTCTTCACATACAGCCAATGGTATGTTAAATTTTGCCTATTGTTTTCTAAGCAATTGTAAATATTGATTTTCAAAAGATGAAATTTTTAAGAATTATTACCACCTATTATAAAAACCATAAAACCTTATTTATTATTATTACTTGAATGGTATTTTGGATGGAATTGATAATTCAAATAATCTTAATACACTTGCAATCCCATAACCGAGAATCATTCCAAATTCTCGAAATGAAACACCAAATCCAGTTCATCTGTGCCTAAAAATAAATACCTGAAACATTCTTAACTTTTTCAATTCCCTTTTCCAATCCTATGTTAGCTTGTAGGGTGACATCTTTTTATTTTAAACGCAAGTGATGCGAGGAATTGCTTTTTCCTCTCCCCGTCTCGAAGAAGGAACAACACTAAAATGTGTTCATATATAGAATGGGGAGAGAAGTGCCACTGAGAGGGGGAACCGCGCAACACCCAACGCGATTGGCTAACAAGTGAAAAATGATTCTGCGCTCCGTTGGACGACGGAGCCTTGCTGACAGTTGAGCGGAGCGCTTCGTTTTCAGATCGCACACAGTTTTCGAAGAAGAAAGACGCGTTTCACATCTCTTGCAAGGAGCCGGCATGCTGCTCTTCAGTTTGACAGTGATGGTGATGTAGATGAATGTTTCCCTAGGTAAGATAACATAAGGTACTTCTATAAATATGTTGTGAAACTAGTGTAAGAATTTGAAAGATAATAATGTTTGGATTCAGAAAGTTTGGAATTTTCCAAAGTTTAAGAGAAGTTTTGACAAAATTTATATGACGTATGTTTATTTGTGTGCTTAGCGGTACATTGTCTTATGTAATTAAGCTTTTATAAGTATATCGTTTATACCAGTTGTAAAAATCAAACTTAATGCTGTTTGATTAAATTAAATTGATAAGTTTTTACCAAGTTTTAAAAATATATAAATATTGACAATCTTTGAATATTTTTAAAATTGTGTATATGTTCATGATTCTTACCAAAGCTTAGAATAAAAGATGTTGATAAATTATTTAATCTTCAGGTATAAATTTGAAATTTTGCAATTTTATCTTAAAAATATTCTTCTTCTCTTTTTTTAATTAATATTTTTTAAGTAAAATAGACAGATTGATTTTAAGTCTTTTATTTGATTTTTAGTTACGTATTTGACCAATGGATTATTTTTACAGTAAAGGAAATTATTCTTTTAAAAATTACATTATTTGTTTTAGTTTGAATATTTGGAAATTCTTTAATGTATTTCCTATTATTATGTGTTGCTATTTTTTTAAAATGTCAACAATTGATTCACAATATTATAAAAAAATCATAAGAATTGTATGCTTATGTCTTAATCTATCTACTAAATAGTATGCTTCCTTTAATATACGCATATTATTTTTTATATGTATATCTCTTTGAATTATACACCTAAACAACGAGTTTTAAATTCACTATTAATAATGCTATGTTGTCAGAGACTATGGATTCAATAGGAAAATATTAATAATAATATTAGCTACTATTAATTTAATTTACTTAATAGTTATTGATCTTTGAATGTTAAGCTGGAAGCGAAAGTTTTAAAAGAGTATTGTCGATTAATAGGAAATTGAAATACTTGTATATTTAATGAATTCAATATATTTATTTTGTAAAGCAAAATGAGTTCATATTTAAATATTTTAATTAATAATACGAATAAGCATATAAATATCAGATTATAAGATTTAATTAACAATAATTTGAAAGAAAAAATAATATCTTATTATTGTACTTGAATTTAAACTTACGGGATATAACAATTTGCGTTAAAATGAACACTAGTAAATCAACAATGTTTAAGAATAGTTATCAGTTTGTAACAACATTTATTTTTGTAATAAATACATACTCCTGCTGAAGATATATATTTGTTAATATTTCCATTAAAATTGAAATTACAATTTACGGAAGTTCTTTTCGTTTTTAAATAATTAAGAAAAGAAAATGTAGTTATCGGATAAAATATATGTGAAGATAAAAGCAAATCTTTAAAATTTGGAGATAAAAGTGGTATATAATTGTTATAAGAGAGAGAAATAATCATCACTACTTGAATAAAAAAATAACATTTACTCTGGATTTTAATATTTGATTACCGAATGTCAATAATTCGCGTTTGCTAATATGCATGAATGTTATTTAAATTTAATTAATTCTTGCAAAGTAAAAGTTTGTGATTTTCTAGATAATTAAGTATGTAGCTATAAAATAATGAAAATTATTAGCATTTTAATTCCATAAGTAAGAGTGCTAAGTTCTCTAAATTACCCGTGTTTTACAATAAAAAATATTGAATTATTTTATCTAAACAACCATAATTATTTTCAGACCAAAAGTGTCATAAATTGAATAATTCTTTATATATTTTTGTTTTTCATCAGAAACTTTATTAATTATTTAATTCATTAAAAATGATTCGCTAAATCAGCATCGAATTATGATATTTCATAAATTACGTAACAGAGTTGAAAACTATCGAATATTACTTATTTCTACTGATATATAGCATATATTCAGGCTTAAACTGTGGAAATAATCCCCTTAAAATTGAACTTTAAGCATTTGAACGTATATTCGTCAATATTTATTTTCAATTTCTTGAAAGTTTCATTTCTTAAAATTTATTTAAATTATTTTTCCAATTCTAAGTAATAAAAATTAAGTAAATCTTGAGTGTCAGGACAAAGGAATAAACATATCAAAATGTAAGTAACTTATTTATCATTGCATGACACAAGCTGATATATTATTCAGAAGTGCTATTTTTAAAAATATATATATATTGCAGCTGCTTTGGTCAAATAAGGTGGTTATCGCAATGTCGGTTTTTCCCTATAGCTGCATTAATAGAAACAATGATTGTTAACATATAATACGCCTTTCGCATACGCAGCATTTATGTTTTTATTAATGTCGCGTGAATTTCAAAAATGCTAAATGGCTTCAAACTGAGATTTTCATTACATTCGAAAAAAAAAGTTATATATATTATTTTTCAAAAATTTTAGAATTAGAAGTTAAATAAAAGTAATTCATCATATCATAATGAAAGTATTGATGACAACCTACCTAAATAATTTTTCATTCCTAAAAATTTCAAAGGAGTTATTTTTCGAGTTTATTTAAACTAAAGATATTCATCCAATTACTTTATAACTATGTAAGTTATTAAATTACATAAATACTCGAATGGACATTACTGCCCATTTTGTTTATTATCTTTATTATAATTCGCTATAAAGTAACATTTCATTGGTTGCATGTTGTCTAAAACTTATCCTAAATATATAGAGAGAGATTCTTAAATTAAAAAATTAATAATTCTAATAAACGAAAAGTTTATTATTATTATTATTGCGTATCCAAATTTAAATCAAGCCAAAATTTGAATTAATAAATATTACAAAAATAGGCTATTGAAATTCAATAAAAAAGAAAAAAAAGAGTCTGCTGGAAAAAAAATAAGCTCTTTTATAATTGAGTTCCGTTTAATTAATTTTCTACCAATTCTGTATTTTAACACCATTTCTATTAGTTCTTTTTTTCAAAAAGAAAATAGCAAGGATCAAAGAAAAGGAAAAACAGAATTAATGTTTTCCATAGAGCTTCCGAAAAGTTGTCAGAAAATAAAATATGGAATCTTTAAAATATATTAAACAAAATAAAGCATTAGGATATATTAGTACGTCTTAAATTGAGGTATAAAATACATTTTTTGTGATTTTATGCTGGCCACTAAATTTAATTTTACGGAAATCGCACTGCGTATACAAATAGTATGAAAAACTTGTCGCTTGTATACGGGATAATCAGACCCCGAATATAAGCAAATCAAGTAGTCTACGTAAGGATGCGTTAAGAGCCCTGAATATAATTCATCATCAGAGACTGTAAAGAGTTGTCTGTCGCATAAAACTACATTTTGCACGATATGCACATGCATTCACGACTCAACGCGTTGGAGCGTAGTGGGGCATCTCGAAACTGGATTGTCTCAAACCCAAGTAGCAAGGTAATAGCCAATTCGTCACAGAGTAGTGTCTCCAGTGTTAGAAACAATTCAAAGAGATGTCTACCGTGTCAATGAGATCACGACAAGATCGGGCAAGGTGTAAAATAGAGCGCGATGAGTGTTATTTAATTCTAGTTATAAGGCGGCATGGAAAATCTGCCCAGCAATTGTTTTCGTTACTTTATATCTCCTCTGAAAAAATGTACTGAAACAAACCACTTGTCTGAGATTTGCTGTTCTCTGTAACCTATATTCAAACCTCTAATATCTGCTTTTAGTCTACTTGTAACCATTGCTCTCTACATAACTCATTTGAACTTCTAGAAACAGCATCAGTCATAAAAGGAGACTGACTGATTCCATATTATCTTTACTAAAAATTCACTATTCAATGTGATAGACGCTGTCAATTCATTAATTCATTATCACAATTTCACACAAAAAATTGCGGGTAGCGATAATGTATTGGAGGCGGTGGTTTGCTGGAATGTGGTGGCATAATAACCAATGGCCTCGCATCCTTGTACATGTTACTGAGAGATACATTTTTTGTTGTACTCGTACGATATGAGGACGAAATTCTGCAAGCTTATGTCAAACTACTCAGGGGTTGTGTTGATTCTATGTGTTGACGCTCATGTTCATTGGATCATCATTTCCCCGCCTTCCTTCAGCATGAAGATATTCGTCTGATGGACTTGCTTGCAGGTCTCCGAATTGAATCCAAAAATAATACATTGAACTACTTTGGCAGACATATTACAACCACCACTCACTACGATGTACGAATTACAAAGAGTAGGATAATCCGAAGCAAGATATTTTCATTGGGCTAGCAATATTTTTTTTTACCTTCGGCACTCTAGTGAATCCCTATAGAGTCACAAAACCATGTATTTAATATATTGGTGATATTTCTTTTGTATTTATTACATTTTCTATTGCTTCACGATATATAGAACATATATTTGGATTCATTGTCATTAAACATATTGCTTTCTGCATTACATGTCTAGACATCATACCTCCCAATTGACAATTTCCTTCGTTCGTCTAAATTATATACCGGGCATTAATTTTGGATATATATATATATATGATCAATCATTAACCCTTTCATAACCACTTACTAATATGTTATGTTTTACTTCATATATTAAATGAGCAACAGAACTAGAATAAATTCTGTATATTTAACCGCTTATGGGACAAATGCTTAGAAGATTAAAATATACAGAGTGTTCTCAATTTAATAGTCAAACTGATACATAACTAATTCATATATGTTTTGTAGACTTTCAAAATGAATTAAGTCCGGAGTTTAGAAGATTCCCCAAAAGAAAGAAAAGAGAGAAATGCTGAAAGAAAAAAATTAATGTAAAATCTTTTTTAGTTCAATTTTTTGAAACGTATTCCATTGATAGGTTTCTGAAACTTATAAGACATATCGTATATTGGCAGTAGTACTTTTAATTAAATAAATAAATTAAATTAATTAATTAATAAATTGGATTTCAGAATGATATGCTTTATTTTTAAGCATCATTACATATAAATGTAAATGCAAATCGTTTTCATCGACAAGTAGATTAAATATTTCCTGTGGAGCATAATTCGTGAATTCTTCGAATGTTTTAAATCTTCATTAACTCAGTGTATAAGTCAGTCTAGCGAAAGATATTAATAAACGATAAGATGGTAAATTTGACGTCAATTTATTCAAACCGATGCAATAAATATATTTTTTAATGTTGAAGCAATAGATAACGAAATTTCTACTAAATGAAATTGCTTAAAAAACAACAGGAACGCTTTTCTATTCTATGGCGTAAAATAAAATAAAAAAATATATATGTTCAAGTTCAGTTTAAAATAGTATTTCAGAGGCCCTTTTGGTTTGATTGTAGTTTCGAAAGAGATGTTAATGTTTAATTTAAAGGCCACTTTATATGAAAAGGGTCTATGATTTGTTTTCCTCCTCATTGAAACAATCGACTGAAAGTTAGAACTTTTTGGTTAAATTGGATTTTAATTTATCTAAATTGCCTTTTTTATTGCAAAAAAAAACTCGTTTAATTAAATAAATTTATACTTCTTTAAATTATTATTAATTAATGATATATAAAAAGAGATGGTTAAGATATGCCATTTGATTCTAGCAATGTATAATGTATTCTTTTCATTAATCAGATAATTATCCATGTTTAATTAAAATAAATTATATTTTAATTTTTATTTATTTGACAATTTAATGATAAAATTTAGTTGAAAAGAAATATATTTTTAAATTCATATTCAAAAAAAATAAATTAATTATGAGTTTGTAGATTTAATGTTTTTTAAAGTACTTAACAAAAAATGTCCGTTTGATATGCAAAACTAAAATATTTATTTCAATACATATTTATATTATGTGATATTTGTATAACTCAATAAAAGCTAAATTAGAAGAAAATTTATGCACATATTATTAAAATTATCACATCCATATTCGATGTCCTGTATGACTAATGTTACTAGTGTTTGTCACCATCTACTCGTAGGTATTTCTACTTCGGTTATTTTATTATACTTCATCTGCCTCTGAAGTGCATAGCTCGTACAACATTTGGTTCTTTATCTTACAAATACAGTTAATTCTTTTGAGGGTGATTCACAATCACACTAGCGGCTACAGTAGCTGAGTGGTCATGGTCGTGATATTGAAGTTGGCGTATTTCCCGTCGAGTAGTGGTTTTAAGTAATGATTCCACTAAAGATCTACCTAGTAGGAGGAGAATATGCACGTAAAATATGTTGAGGCGTTAACTCCTCCCAATTGCATAGTATGGAAATTTGAAGAGGGAATGCCAGTTCAGGTATCCTCTCCTCACTTGACCGACCTTTAAAATTACGATGTTCGTTGCCAGCTGTCATATGTTGTTTCAAAGTGCATTGTTAATAAACAATAAATCATATTTCCCCTTCTTTAAAGTAAGACATCACCTTGAATATTGTTCAGTAGATCGTTATCAAATGGAATCCTTTGAATTGGAATAACTGGATAACCCGAAGCGGTTTGTACGAAGATTTTTTTCTGAATTCGAGAAATGATCCATAAATTTCTATAACAATACTTATTAGATACATGCACATATTATGAAAAATTATTTACATTTCTGAAATATCCCAACATATATGGTTACAGATATGAAAGAATAGTAGTGAAGAGATGCGTGGCTTGACTAATTTTACTGTGCAAAATCACCAAAACTGTAGTCACACTTTTCATCGCCATAAACAAACGACATGAGATGCTACAATGTGTAAATGTAAAATGTAATAAAGGTGCTTCTATTATTCTGAAAGTAGATATTTTATTTTGAGTAAATATGACTCATACTCGATTCATTCATTATAAATTTGTTTTTCTGTAAGTATGCTTTATTTTATTTCAGTCTTTCCTATCTCCAATTAACTTGGGCTTTCTATACCTCGGACCGACATTGATCCAAATTAATCCGACTTATTGAGATTTTACTGTTCTTAGTAGAACAAATTGGACATTTAGCAGAGACTCAGAATCATGTGCTGGACAGGGGCATATCATGTTATCCAGTACTTTTGTGTTAGCCAAATTATTTAACAATTGACTTTACTGATTACGTATAAATTATTCCTTGTTCGAATTTAGATGTTGATCGTTAATCACCTTATACTTTTGTAATTAATGAAGTTTACAATATATTTTAATGTTTTTGTTATAATTGGTAACTTATTCATATTTATACCTTTCTTAACACGCTTGAGAATTGTTTAGAATATTTGTGCATGTCCTTTGTTTCCGAAATAAATATAACTTCTAATTCAGCAAGAAACTGATAGTATTATGGAATGTCATCCTTTGCTTGCCTGGGTTATTTGTCAATTTACAAAATATTTTATTTAAAAAAAGTACGAAAAATGAAGCATACGTAGCATTAATGTAGTATTTTTACGGAAACGTATCCTGTAAGCACAATGGAAATACCCGTGGTATACTACGATGTACACAGAATTATTTTATATAGCATTCCATTTCAGGTTCTTGAGCTCATATTTAATGTAATTATAGTATATTCAAAATGACTTGAATATGGAATATATTGTAAGCCCTGTTTACTAAATTTTATAACATTAGTAATATGATAGTTCTACTTCATATACTGTCAGTTTTCATTATTATTATAAATATGTAGCTCTAAAACTAAGGTATTCGTACTCGTAAAATTACTCGGTAGATTTCAAAGATCTGTTGGAAAAATTATGAAATGAATCTAAATGAGTATAAAAAGTATTTATAAAATAATTTTAACATGTGAACGAACTAAAGACTACTTCACATTTTAAGATATTAAAATTTTCTTTTAAAACTGCTTTCATCTAAGAAATTTTATACTTATCGATAACTAAAGTGACATTGTAATTCATGCAAATTTGAAATTATTTACCATAATTTGAAATATATTTCATCAAATCTTCAAAACACTTAAGTTTTTTTTTTTTTTTTTTTTTTGTATCTAAGGCTTGAAAATGACCCCCAAAAAATTAAAATTAAAATAACATGTACTATACTTATTACACTTTGAAGTCAATTACTTTCATTTACGGATGAGAGTAAAGACTTACAGCTTTAAGAATCGAAAGTCAAGTTTCACTATTTTTCCATAAAAGCTAATTCCTTCATGTAGACATATATTCAAAATGTATATACATAATTTCATGCATTATAATAAAATTAGCTATACTTCTTCGAAGTAAATTTTGTTATTTTGCTATAAATGAACTTAGTTTTAATGTATAAGAGAGATAACAGGAATAACCTAAAATTATAAAAGAGTTAATTAAAATAACGCTATGTGTCAGTATTAATATATTTTATTATAAATATGCAATTAAATATGCGTAGTTAAATAATACTATTATTAGTTATTAACACATCAATCAATAACTCCCGAGACTAACACCCAGAGATGGCGCTCGTAGTAAACCAGTAACCAGGTCTTTCTAGAGTACTAACCTTTGCTTGAAACGTGTCAAAATTTTAAGTCGATCGGACCAGAAACAGCTGAGTTATCGAGGTTGGAGTAAAGTCGTTTTGTAGTTTGTTTAAAAAATGGAAAAAAACCGAGTTTCGTGTTCTGATAAAACACTGTTTTTTAATGGGTAAAAACACCGTGCAAGCGAAACAATGGATTGAAAAATGTTACCCGGACTCTTGTCCATCAAAAGCAACGATTTGTCGGTGGTTTACCGAGTTTAAACGTGGTCGTACCGACACAAATGACGCGGAGCGCTCGGGTAGACCTGTGGAAGCCGTTACACCGGAAAATGTGAGTGAAGTGACAAAAATTATAATGAAAGATCGTAAAGTGAAGCTCCGTGAGATTGCTGAGATGACACAGATATCATATGGAAGTGTATTAACTGAAAAAGGGTTTTTGAAGTGAAGTGAAAAAGGTTTTTTCCAAGGGGGTGCCGCGATTGCTTTCGATGGAACAAAAACAGCAACGAGTCGATGATTCAGAAAGCTGTTTATCGCTATTTACTCGCAACAAAAAAGATTTCTTGCGAAAAAAAAAAGAAAAAGAAAAAGAAAAAATTGTGTGGGGAAAAAAAAAAAAAAATTTGGAAAAGTGTTGGAACGATTGTATCACCCTAAAAGGTGATTAACAAAAGGTGTTATGTTGATGAATAAAAAAAAATTTTGCCAAAAAATGTTGTTTTCAATGTTAGTCTCGGGAGTTATTGATTGATGTGTTATATAACTGTAGCTGTAACATTTATAATAATCCTGCTTTAAAATTTCTTTTCTCGGCATTGTTGTGTATCAGCGGATCATAAACTTTTTACTACGAGTACTGCTAAAGGATCGTTTATGATTTAAAAGAAGTATTAGAGCAATTAGGAGAATAAATAGTTTTTTGAAAAAAAAAGTTTTGTAATTGTTATTCTCCTCTCAACCTTTCATTAGCATGAAAAATCTCAGTAAAGCATTCATCATAAATCTATGAGCAATGGAATTATATGCAGCAATTCCTTGATACGGAAATGTTAACTGAAATTGTATTTGACTGTTTAGAAACCAGTATATTCACAATCCAGTTGTAAGCCCGTAGGTTAGTAACATTGGGTCTGGAAACATCAATGCAATAATTGTCACTATTTCATGGAAATTAACGATATTTACCTCTTAAGCTTGAAAGGATTTAATCATAAGTAAATAAAAAATATCATACTAAAGAATTTTGAATATAATAACAAAGATTGGTTAACTTAGACTTCCGAATTATAAGAGTTGAATTGATCGAAAACGATTCATAATTTTCTCTTAATTGAAACATTATAACATGAATTTACAATCTAACCGTACTTTAGAAATTTTTACTCAAGGAAGCAAAAACTTTGAATCATTTATATATAACTAATGCTGTTTTTGAGAACTGCATGAGAATTTTAATGGTAATCAACGTGGTATAGTCGTTAAAAATATACAATTAATACATCGCAACTCTCACCATAATTGGTAAAAACTGCTTCTTAGTATATTATAGTTTAATTATGACGCTAACGGACTAATTATTTAAATTAATTTAAACAATTGAATAACTTCCAAAATACTTCTCTCTTTATGAATACTGTTTTTCCCGTATCTTATCCCCACAATTATATGAAGTTCTGCTGAAAAAATTTCTGATTATGTGTATTTTGGTCTCTTAATGTTATTTGAATGTCTAAAATGCGTTTAGCGATGTGAAAGAATCTATTTAACTATTTTAGAGATGACTTATACCAATTCGTATTTAATTTTTACCAACAGTAACAAATATTGTTGTGATAAAAACACAAATAATTAAATACATTTTGGAAAAAAGACAATTTTCAAATATTTTGATTTATCTAAATTCAAAATGTAACATAATTCCCTTCAATAATTCAGGATACATTCAAAATCTAATTTATGATTGAAACACGATAAATATTAAGGTTTCTTACACGATTATATAACATTTACTTATTAACCCTTCATTTCATAATGTTTGAAAATAAATAAAAAGTAGTGTGGCTGATTTATTGTAATTTTTATCCAACCATATTAATACAAAAATATATTATGCTGTATTAAATAAATAATAAAACACCTTACAGTAAAACAAATTGGAGGAACTTCGTTGAAAGTTTTAACTCCTAAAATATTAAATGATTTACACATTATTCATTTGCAAGTAATAATCTAGTGTACGGTACAGTAACTAGTCAAATGAAATTTAAAATATAAGTTATTAAATGCATTAGCTATATAATTCTACAAAAAAGTGTTCTGTAAGGAGAAATTCCTATCTTAGAAATTATTTAACGAGACAAATTAACTAATTAACTCACTAACGTAGTGATTTGGCTCCTTTGATTTATTTAAAATGTTTAAAACTTATCCAGATCAAATAAGAATCGTGAAATCTTGTAAGGGTGTTCAAAGAAAATGCTTGAAAATTGCATTATCCCTTCAAAACTATAGTTTAAACGAAAACAGTACCAACGAAATAGAATTTAGGGTAGGTAATCTTAATAACAAATTTATATATATATATATATATATATATATATATATATATATATATATATATATAAATCCCTCTAAAATGTATCAAAAAATACCGTTAAAATTAATTTCAATTGACCTCTTAGTGTTATATAGCTTAAAATGAGCTAAAAAGACGTTTGAATGTATTTACTTGGAAATGAGTACGGTGAGTAAGACATTATGTACAAACTAGAAAAATCTACGAAGTCTCATTTAAAAGATGACATATTATCAAAATACATTTCTTAGATGCCAAAATACAATAACTCATAAAAGAATCAAACACTTATTTAAGGAGGAAAGGTCTTCAACTTGTCTGTTGAAATCTCATTAACTGTTTTATGCGGAAACAACAGTAAATCACTCATTATTCTATTGTGGCATTTAAAATACACAATAGCATGACTTTGCCAACATTATTAGGTCATTTAAACGGAAGTAGAGAAATTCATTAAAAATAATAAATGGGAGTTAATTATTTTATTCTAAACCTACAGGATGTACAAACTAGAAAAGTCTACGAAAGAAAATACGTCGCATAAATAACACGCTTGAAAAAAGAAATGTGTTTATTTAACTCATAAGGAACGGAACTCCCGTTATGTCAGGAAACTGTTCTTTGAATACATGAGTCTTGGACAAACATACAGGAAATGACTTATTCTCTTTCCGAATTCAGAAAAAAAAATTAAGAAACAAATAAGAAAATAAAAGAATTGAAGGCATTCTAATGTGTAGGGATAATCAATGGGTAAATTATATTTATATGTCTAAAATTTTTTTTTAAAAAAAAAAAGCTTGAATTGCAACGCACTAGATATACGATTATTGGTTCAAAAGCTAATTGCTTCTTTTCACGATTTTCATAATTATAAAAATTACAAGGAGCTCTATCATTATTCTAAAAATTGATGGTTGTTAAGCATTTTAGTCTGACTATCCCACTCCCATGTTTAAAAATTTCGCACGACTCCCTTCCCCTGAACATAAGAATACATAAAGCAAACATTCTATGGCTTGATTAGTAATTTAATTAAAAAAGTAATTAATAAAAGTAAAGTAATTAATGTTAATTTATTTAATTTTGAATAAGAACTTATTTGGTTAAATGAAAATGAAATACTCACTATTTTTATTATAATTGAATAAAAAATTTTTTTATCATGAAATATAAATAAAATAACTTCTTTTTTATAGATATTGAAACAAATATGAATCTTAATAGAATAAAACAGTTATTTTGAACACTATTTTGTTCTTGTGATGTCTTATGAAGTAACAGAAACAACTAACTATATTAGAAACGCGTCATCTTTCCAGTTGCAGCAGTGCAGAGACTTATTCGCCAGTATTGCGCAGAACGTTACGTATTATGTGTGTTCGGTCATATTTTGATATCGAAATGCTGAAATTTCAATGAGATGCGATTGTAATGCAATTAGAGGTATCTTTTTCAATATGTAAATATCATTTACAGCTTAATTTAACCGCCATTAATATTTTATAAATTGCGCTCTAGAGAAAATGCAACGTATTAAACGCGTTGCGAATAAATTTCGACAAATGTTTCCTTAACTTCTTGCACCAACCTGATTTGGGATCATGAATTATAATATAAGAAACGCAGCTCTATGTTGAAATAGAGTTGTTAATTAATTTAGGGCTTTTTTTACCAACAGTAAGAAAGTAAAAATTCAACTTTATATAAGGAATTAAAATATATATAAATATTGTAAAAACCCTAAAAATCTATTGTATGAAACAAATAAAGTTTACAAAGGAAATAAACAAAATTAAAATCCCATGTCTGGCTATGGACCGACTAAGCGACTTGATCCAAACAGTCCTACATAGACAATTATATTATAAAAATGATTATTACCAATTTCTGTTGAATAGATACAAACACAACAAAAATTACATACTAAGAAAAGGGTATTAAATAAAGATATTTAATTATACTAATAAATGTAAAACTCTTTAAAAATATTTACTTTACAAATATTTATAGTTTCAAAATTGAACACGAGAGAAATAACTATAAATTATTAATATAAATTTATTCTAATACACTGTGAAACGTAGTATTAGTTTAAACTCACTTGCTAATTAATACCCTTCTGTGATATCCAATATTTCCAAATATATGTATAAAATTCTCTTACAAAAATAAGATGTATCAAAATTAATTAGAGTTTCAAAACTTTTTGGAAACTAAAAAATGTAATTTCATATTTAATTTAAAGGAAAGGCAATATAATGTTAATCACAGAAAATATAATTTTTATCATCATATCTTGACAGTAATGTAAAGTATTTGAGATAAAAAAAATTAAATTTCATCTCAAAACCTAAATAATTTTAAAAATGATAAACCAAAAGAGTTTATTACATAATTTAAATATATTGATCAATAATTAATCAATAATATATTTATCAATAAGTAATTATGTTTTGAAAATTAGTTGATATTGATTAATTTTGCAGTTCTCGTAAATTTTCTGAAGATAAGATATTTTTCTGAATTTTCTTGCAAATAAGTTATTATTACATTATACACATAATTAATATATATATATCAGGGGTCGATATAATATAATAAATGGCCGATTAAGGGTCGATGAATGAATATCAATAATATTCAATCGCAAATTTGTTGACAGCAATTCAATATGTAACATTTTCGTTTGGAATTCCTTTTGTAATTACAATAGAGTAAGTAAAGTTTTTATTATAGATTATAACTTATCTAATTTTTCATTCCAGCATATTTTTTTTAAAAAAATATTTATCTTTTTTTTTATCGTTTACAGCATGCTTGTTTCACTACATGTTTATCATTCTCCTACTTGTGAGAAATGCACGCGGTAGCTTAGTGGTCACGGTTTCTGTTTCGTGACCAGCGGTTTTCATTCAGTCGCTGGTTCGAGACTTGTCACTAAAGACCCGTCTTGTAGCTGGGGCTGATGCTCGTAAAATCTGTCGGGCCCAAAGTCCTCCCGTTGGTGTGATGTGGAAGTTAGAAGAGGGGGGGTCAGCTCAGGTGTCGAGTGTTCAAAATTACGAGGTCCATCGCCATTAGTCCTCGAGCTGCTTCTAGTACCACGTTAATAAAAACTAAACTAAGAAACCCGACTTGTGAGAAATGATCCTTGCTCCGTTTTGCTGCAAGATGACCCACGCTGTCTACATCACATAATCGTTTCATCAGCCATCCCTTTTCCATAATGGTTTCGAATCTAGAGAGTGGGGACTTCTACGCGTTCATTTTTCTTTATCAGCAGCACTTTTAAATGCATGTTTTGTTTTCATATAAGCAGATTGTTTTAACTATATAAAAATTGTTTTTTAGGACTCTAGTAATACAGCAATGGCAGTATCGATTTCTGAACAAAAATGCCGACAAAATACAGTGGAATATTTAAAATTTGGTTTCTTACCGTCAAAAATAAAAGAAAGAAAACAATTGTGCATTCTATGTGAGAAAACATTTAGCAAAAATGCTATGAAACTGGTAAAATTAAAAGATCATTTTGAGAGAGTGCTTTCGGATACAAAGAAAAAAATATTGATTATTTTAAGAAGCATAAGCAACACTACTAACTTTAAGACAATTTATTAAATCTTCAACTGAAATTGATAATGAAAGCGGATTAATATGTTCATGAACAATATTTCTTTCAATAGTGCAAAAACGGGAACTCTTATTCAACCGCAGAAGATGTAATAATACCTGTTATTAAACATACCATTGAAACAGCGATTAAGAATGATTCTACCATGTACCTTCCCATTAAGTGCGAATTGATAAAATAAGCGAAGATGTGGAAAATATTGCAATTTCGGAACTTTGCAGGATTTTTCTATCGAATTTGATGAAGGCACTAGTAAAGATTAATGAAAAATAACTACTCAACTTTACTCGGAGTTGAAGAACAACTCAACTAGACGAGCAGAGCAGGAAGAACTGAACGCTAGGCGTGTCTAGTGAGGGAGAAAACGAGGAACAGGAGAACAATGGCGGAAGAACTAGCAATGTCTGATAATTCTGTAGATGTGTAGTATTATTGCAAATGTTGTGTATCGTGCTGCATTAATGTTTAAATTACAGTTTTGCAGTTAAGGAAAAAAGTTTGAACGGACTTGTTATTCTTTTTACAACCACTCTCACCGCTTTACAACCACTCAATCAAAATGGAACGTGTTTTACTGCACTTTTGAAAGTTCTCTTCTTTTGGCTTAGGATGATATTTTAGTAAAATAAAATGTCAGATTATTCACAAATTTTTATTTGTTAAATATCTTCAGACTTACACAAAAGGAACAAGAAATATAGGTGCTCAAAAGAATACTGGAACAAGCATGAAATTTCAACAAATAATATAGCTGTAGTAGCTACAAACAGGGTGCCTGCTATGATTGGCCACCACTGAGGTCTCGCAGTTTAAGGAAAAAGACATGTGTGTGTTTGTGGTATACATATCATTAATTGTGTCTTACATAGAACTAATTTAGTAGCTAAATATCTCCCAGTAATGATCTTCATAATACACTATAGTTGTGTATTAAATCAATTTATAAAATTAGAGCATTTATTATTACTCAACAAAATACGATAGTAATAAATCAAGATAAGCAAATCATTGGTAAAACAAACAGTGAAGATGAGCATGAAATTCTTCCTCATAATAGGAAGCAAATAGGAACAAAAGCTAAGATTCCTAAAAAATTCGGAACTGGTCTAGAAACGAATTACCGGAAAACTATATCGTTCAGTTAACATGGAATGGAGCAAAACCATCTTTTTTGAACACCCATTGGTCCTCCATATCTTTATTTGAGTTGTTTCGGAATGACAAAATAATGGAACATATTTTAGAACAATCAATTTTGTATGCTGGCCAAAACAGGTACCATGAATTTGTTATTGGTGCTGAAGATCTAATATTATTTTTTTGCTATCCTATTCACTTGTGGATACAATGTTCTCCCAATAAAGCGAACGTGGGAAAATTCGAGTGATGTAAAAAGTAATGCGATTTCAGAAACCATGTCCTGGTGTAGATTTGAGAAAATAATGCAATATCTGCACTTTGCTGAAACATGTTTAAATAAAAAAGACAAAATGGCTAAGTAGCGTCCTCTTTTTAATCACTTAAATGAAAGATTCTTAATGCATTTTGCGAATGAGCAACATGTAACTATTGATGAGAGTATGGCCCCATACTTTGGACATCATGGGTGTAAACAATTAAAAAAAGGAAATCCTGTCAGATTCAGGTAAATGGTTTGGTGCCTAAACACTAAACTTGGATATTTAATACAATTTTGGCCGTACAGAGGAGTAGGATACGGAATCGGTATGGGAGATACAGTTGTTCTGGATCTAATTTCCGAGTTACCAAAAAATAAACAATATTACTTATATTTTGATAGTCCTTTTACTTCTACTTAATCGATAAATTATCAGAAAAAAGAATTGGAGCAACTGGCACTATATGAGTTAATAGAACTGAAAATTGTCCACTCGAAAATATTAGATCTATTAAAAAGAAGAGTAAAGGAAGTTTTGATTTTCAGAACAGAAAATATAGAGATTGAACTACCATATATTATGTCTCAATATGGGATGCACAGATCGAATCGATCAAAACATTTCACAGTACCGGGTGTCCATACAGTATAAAAATGGTGGTGGCCATTGTTTTTGCTTAGTTTAAAAGCATCAATCCAAAATGTGGGGTTACTCAAAAGATTATGCCCTTCAGACTACTATAAAAAATGGATCTACTCCAGTTTAGAAGAAAAATCTGTTCAGGCACATTTTTCTAATTACAGTAAGAGACCCAATAACAGACTGGCTGCAGGAAAACCAAAAACGCTTTCCAAAAAGTTTCTCATATACCCGGGAAGACAGAAAAGATCATTTAATCGTTGCCATTGCGAAACAGATAAGATGCGCCTACGATGGCAAAAAATCTACAAGAAAATGCAATATATGTTTGGTTGAATTTCATGATAAATACTTCGAAATCTTTCACACTAAGTTGATTGTATATAAATTGTGCAAAAAAAATTACAAATCAATTTTTTTTTAATATTTTGTATTTTATTAACCCCTTTTCATATGTAAACTTAAATATAAAGGTGCGTAAAATTTATCACAATACTTAATTTTTCTAAATTTATGCTTTTTAAGAGCTATTATTTTTCAATTTTAGCTTTTTAAATTATAATTCCTTATAAATTATTAAAATACAATTTAAATTTCATGTATTTAATTTAGTATGAGCTTTTTCAGAGAGTTCCAATTATTTCATACGTGAATCATCAAAATACGATATTAAAAGGTACAGTTTTAGAAAATCGAAGGTTAAATGTCTTTGGGAAAAGCATGTACCCACTCTTGCATAGCGTCCGTTATATAAAACGGTTACATTATGTTGAATAAAAACAAAAATTTTAATGGAAGTTTTTTTTTTTTTCAGTTCATTTTGCATATGTACAAACATAATTTAGCTTCAAAAAGTTAAAGAATTATATGTTGAGCATTAATGGATTAAAAAAAACATACAATATACATTTTTTTTTCAATTATTAATATAACTTTATAAAATTGATTTTGCTTCAAAGGAATCAAAGCAATTAAATATGATGCTAACGGATGAACCATCTCAATTTTCATTAGTATTTATTTATTGGAATATTTAGTACAATGTTGATGACAGAAAGATAAAAATAAGTAAGGTGGATTTTACATATTCTTATAGAAATGATTTTGAATAGCATTAGTAAATCATAGAGATATTTATTAATAATGGCCTAGAATCTTATATTAAATTAATTGATGTAAATGAATGATCTACAAAAAGTTACAGAATATTTTTCAATTTAGAAATTTTTCTCCAATTAATTTTTTAACATACTCATTTATAATTTTATTTTACTTTAAAACAGAACATGTTATTTTTAAACTGATATAATGTTGGTTAAAATGTATGAAATAAACCTTTTTTTAAGATTTTTTATTTTAAAAATACTGCGTGATGCGAAGATTAATAATAATAATGAAAAAAAAAAACTATAATTGTACATGGCTTCTTAATATTATAAATTCAGGAATCGTAAATTATTTTTCATTTTCTTTACTATGAACGCTGATTGCTGGAAAATTCCAAATTTTAGTTCTCAATGTAGAAAACCACAAACGTTTTAAATATTTTGAATTATTATTAATTTCTTTATATTCGTAATTGCCACATTATTTTTAAACAATATTTATTTTACTTATTGTATTATAATTTTAGAATTTAAAAATAATTTCTTATTCCGATCGGTGTGGTGTATAAATCTTCCAAAAGTGTTGACAAAATGTTTTATGCCATCAAATGATCGGTAGTGTCATTTAATTTTTTGGAAGCTATTTTTATATTACTGTAACTAAAAATGTTTCAGCTGACTTTTACAGACTTTGAAAATGTGGCTTTTATGAGTGAAAATTGAAATTATATATCCATAAACAGAAAAGGTGTTTGGGAAATTCGTTATATTTGTTAATCCAGTTACTTATTATTTAATGAACCCTCTAATATATATATACCTTCTTAGCCATATTAAAAACAGTACAAACTTTTCCAGTCGTAACGAAATTTGAAAGCGTTTGTTAATATTCTTCTGACTTTACCTGCGCAATTCTAAGTATTTCGTCAAACTTATTGATCCTGAAAGGAAAGCTGAAAAGTTAGATTTCTATATTTTGGTTCTAAAAAGTAATTTTTACTGAAAATGAAAGATGCTTGTTTTCTTCTCTATTTAACGTTCAAATAAATTTCATTTACATGTGTATTACCTTCGTATATTTATTTTTTTTAACTTTGTACTGAATTTGGTATATTTCTTTAAATTTAAGCTTTGCCCTTTTAAATACGTGAACACATTTACTCCTTTTTATGTATCAAAACAAAATATGTATTATTTCCCATTGGGTAATAATAAAAAAGTAACTTGATGTCTCCTAAAAAGATAGTAAAGAATTGATATACACAAGGCAAAAACATATTATATATATTATACTCTGTCATAAATAGTTATTACGAAACATGTTATTAATAAAAGGATAAAAATTTCGTCGAGTAATAACTCGTATAGATGCTTTGTTGTCTTGCATTTGGTTCCGTGCTTATGACATTACCTGCTTTCCTATTCCAGCAATTTCCTTTCATTTACCACACCGAAAGAGAAGGCGTACATACAAATCATACAAACAAAGTCAAAAACAAAATAAAATCAATTGCTTTCGAGGTCTACATACATGAGAAAATGCATTTTCTTTCAATGTATTATTTATTATTTCTCCTAGAAGTGATGAAACAGTTTTGAAAATAACAATATCATTTTTTCTAATTTTATAAATTTATGTAATTGTAGAAAATTACTCAACAGTTTCATTTGTTAATCAATTATAAGTTGCTGTTTATGCCTTATTAAAAATGAATGTTGTATTTGATTGAAAAATTTAAACTTAAATTTTTTTATCTTCGCTAAATTCTGCACATATAATGATAGATATGTTTTTATGCCATGTGCAAAATATGTTTGAAACTTATTTAAAATTTTTAAAGATTTCTCTTTTTTTCATTTCTAAATACATATTAATTTTTTTTTAGATTTAAAATTTAAATTCATATTTATAAATGATTCTTCATATTCAAACAGAAATGAAAATTATCGTCAAATGAGGTTTTTTAACAGAATTATTAAAAGATAATGGAAACAATTTACTTTTCAGTGCAATTTCGTTTTTGGAAAAATATTCCAAATTATTTCTATTTTGAAATTTTAAACAAATAATTAGAATAAACAAAAACATGTATTTTGTATCGTTTACTCTGTGATGAGGAGTACAATTTTAAAATGTTAAGGCTTCAATTAAATTTTGGAACAAAAATCCATTTTCTTAGAAAAATAGTGAAAACAAGACTAATAGAAATTAAGAAATGTTAATTTCATTAAAATAATGAAGAATTAATTTATTTTGAAATACTCTTTTGCTTTTTGTTGCTAATAAATGACTTCTTATAGTATTTTTAACCTATATTTCTTTCAAAAATTTCGGAACTTTTTTGTGTTTGTAACTCGTATCTTGAAGGAAAATAAATCCTTTACAACGAAGAATGTTTTCAAAAGTCTACCATTATTCAGACAACTGAAGTATGTATTTGTTATCATAAGGTACAAGCAAAAATAATAGTATTTCTTTATAAATATATAATTTTATGTCTTTCAATGTTTGAAATGTGTGACAACATACTTTTCACTATTCAAAAATATGAGCTGGTAGTACAATGAGCAATTATACAACACATTACTCTCTCTATCTTTGATTTTACATGAATAAGAAATTGAAAGAATTTAATAAATAATTTTATAAATTTATTAATTTAATAAGAATATGAAAGTTTAGGTGGGATGTTCGATGACTTTGTCGGTGTCCATTCTTTCCTTTAAGTATATTACACAAAATACAAAATTATTTACTATTATATTGATTACATACTTTTTACGATCTTAATTCTGGTATGAATATGTTAAACAAATTATAATTTATTATTTATTAATTATAAATAATAAATTTATTTATTAATTATAATATATAGTATCTTAACTATTTGTGGAAAACATTTTATTGCATAAAATAAAAGTTTATTTTATCTTTATCTTTTGAACGATTGTTTTAAAATTATATCTTAGTCATTATTTAGACTCCCATAATATCTATGTGAGTCTTCTATCTCTCTTAACTTACATCAAACTTTCGCACCACCATTAAAATGTTTGTGAAAGTTAAATAAAGCATTATTGTCCTTTAAAGTATAAAATCATGCAATAAATATGTGAAATATTTAAATAAATAGGATTGATTTGGTTGGAAATGTAATTAAAATGAAAAAGCCGTTTACATCATGCGCAAATGCGCAGGTCTGAGTTTAAAATGTTTAAGTAAAAATAATATGAAATGTTGAAATAGCAAAATGTTAAATCCCTTCATTAAAACTTTAAGAAAGAAAATATTGTTTCCTTAAAAATAATAAAATAAATGAGATTCTTTTTTTCTTCTTTTCTCTATGTTTAAATACTCATAAATATAACTTAATTCTGATTTTTTATATTTTTATGTTGTCGTTTCATCAGATAATGAATGGTTTTGTCTTCATGTATTCAGGAAAAAAAAGGCATTCGTGTTTTATCATGGCCATGGAAGTAAATGTTGTACCTTAGAAAAATGGTGTTTATGTTGAAAAATTTCTCTTTACTTGAGATTATATTGTTTTTCTGTCATTTCCTAGATAATAATTGAACATATAAAACTGAGCAAGATCCTTGGAAGTAATTTTCTCAGACAACTTATTCTGCATGACTTTCTCAGGCAACTTATATTCTAATACATCAGAGATAAAGCTACCGTGAAATTAAAGATTTTGAAAACTGTCACTTTTTTTTAAAAAACATTTTTAGCTTAAAATTGAATTAGCGTAATTTAGAGAAGATTTATCTTTCATCATTTAATATTCGTTTTAAAAAACAATAAGGAATTTTTTTTTAATCTAAAAAAGCAATTCACAAAGATTAATCAAATGTGATTATATTATATTTATAAATAAAAAAAAATCTATGTATCATTGTTACCATGTTTACTTTCGCAACCCATTTACAGATTCTTTAAATTATTGTACAAATATTTACTGAAAAAACTTAAGTCATACATATATGCTATTACAGTCATACATATATGAAAATTTCATACATATATTATATTTCCATATGGTTATAATTATATTAAGTGAAACAAATAATTTTACTGTATAGTTCTATCACTGGTTAATTTTTTTCCCGTCATGTTTACATGAGACTATCAAATAAGAAATAATTTGTATATCTGTATATATGTATATCGCTTCCATATACTTCAGAATTTCATGGGAAGGCTAGACTTGCTAATTATTAAACATTATGAATATAATTGAATTATAATATGTTAACAACTATATGGATTATACATGAATAATAATTCTGAATCCATTCTCCTTCAATGCACCAAATACTTAAATTTGTTTCTCTGTTCCCGACATCAGGTTTATTCTTAAATTTGAAGTAGGGAATCCCAGTATGTCGATTCGTAAAATTATTCTGTTAGAGGAAAGATAGTGAGCGAAGGATTCAATTCTACATTTTTTGAAAACATGGTGCTCAAAAGAAAATTTCTGGAAATTCGGTGAAATTGAAACTGGGGACGAAATTAATTCTCCAATTGAATATATGTTTCTAACTAATTCACCGATAATCCTTTATGTAACGGTTATAGATGAATATTTCCAAGTGCATGTTTCAAACCTAATTATAAATCCACTTAATAGAGCCAAAGTACCACATAGGTCTGAACCACAATTATATTAAGCTCGGCGCCTGCGGTGATACTCAATTCACAATATTCATGCTACTCAAACATCAGAACTTTGAGCCATATTAGATTTAACGAACATCAACTCTTCTACATTAGTCTTTCGAAATACAACAGTCAAATCTGCTACTTGTCAATGAAACGCTCGTTACTATGTCAACCAAATAGCTGAATTATCAGTTGCGTTGATTTAAGACCGTTTTCGTGTAATGTCACGTGTAATGTCAAAACTCGAGACATATTTTTTTCATGCATGTTTCATAAAATTGCGCTCACACAAGAACACACACACATATATATTATAACAGACTAGTTCAGTTATAACAAACTTATCAGTTTATTATACAGTGATTATAAAATTTTAAGAAAATCTAATGACTACGTCATTATTCATAACTATAATTGGTAAAGTTCATTAATATTTTCACTCTATAGTACAGGGAGTAAATTATGAACAAAAATTTACCCAAAAAAACTGAATTACAAAAAAAATGCCTCTTGTAATGAAATATGTTGCCTTACATTTACCAATGATATCAGAATGTAGTATTCATGTAGAAGGGGAGGCATTATTAAAAAATTCTTGCTGAGTTTATTTCCTATTCTTTAACAGTCAAATATCGTGTTAATGCGATGTCAGTAGAATAAATAACTGTATGATGTGATTGGATTTCAAAATTTTCAGTGAAAATAATGTAGTATAACTCGTATACTAAAATTAAAATAATAATAAAATCAGAAAAGGTTAATTGTGTCGTAATATGAAAGCTGTTCTGTATTTTATTACGTTAGACATCGTCTCATTCTTGTACCTACACATTAAGTATATCGAGGTTCCAAATTTTCTTGGTGATGGAGCACTGAAGTTCGGAGAGTGGGTACCAACTCAGGTATCGTCCTTTTCACTTGACACAGATTCAAAATTTCTGGATAGAGATTACTTTGCCAATATCCTTCAAGTTTCATTGAAGTGCAGATTTAATGAAAATTCTATCAAATCGTTTCCTGCATATTAATGCCGAGAAATATGTTTGTTGCTAAGTTTTTTTTTAAAATTCATTTGAAAACATTTACCACCAGGGGCAGCGATTTACCGGAACAAACTATAATATAATAGAATAGAAGAAGTACAAAAGACTTTTGCTTTATATCATTAACAAAAAGAAGTTAGTTTCGAATAGTTTTTTTTTTGTTTCAAAATTATTATTGTATATTCGGATAAAATGAAGAAAGCATGTACATGAAATTATGACGTCCTTAAATGCAGAAAAAAGTATTTGATTAATTCTTTGTTTACTCGGTTTCTTTCATTCTTTCTATCTCGTAATAGATGACAGTGTGCATAATTTTGCCTATTTTCTGGTAAGATAGCGGACTCCCGGCTATGTAACTGTTTATATGCAAAAGAAAAAAAGAAAACAAAGATATTCCTTTTACCAAAAGCAGATATACTTGACAGTTTTTTCACTTACGTAAAACTGAATGAAACTAAAATTTTGTCTACAATATTTATGGCCTTAGTCACTACGTATCTTTGATGTTGAAAACGCAGTTCCGATATCTATTACAGTTATAGTAATTATTAAAAGTTTGAATTGCTAACTTATGAAAACAGTTATAGCTAATTTTTTGTTTTGAAAAATGCAGTTTCTTGAATTTGAATTTGAATTTTAAAATATATTAAGATAATATATATAAATTAAGACATTATGTACGTTAAGATATTATATATTATTATTATATACATATTTTCTTCTTAATGTGTACAATTACATTTTGCGTATATGTTTATAATATTGGTTTACAAATACTTTGTAATTATTTTTTTACATTTCTTAACAACCATCTTAGCAAAATATTTGAATAGTGTGAAATCAATATATGGTTATTAGAATTATAAAAAGGAGATGTGAATTCTCAAATAAACTGTGTCAAATATATAGTTAAAATTATTAATTGATTAACGAATTATAATTCAAAATTTAAAAAATTTTCTTAAAAAAATGGAACTCCCTAAATACTATTAACATTGATTTCGTGTTTATATCAACTCTGCAAAAATTTTCAGTCATTCAATCCTATCCTTTAAGTTAAGAAATGCTACAATTGCATTTATTAGAAAATTATATATATAAATATATTGAAAAATACCAGTAGTCTTTTATAAAAATTGTTGTTTCATTAAAAAAAATTTAGTTATTTATCGGCCATTTTTTAACTATTCATTATGAAATATTCAAGAATGCATAAATATTGGTATATAGAATATTTCTGAATCATTATAAATTACGTTCACTCTCTTTTTACCAATACATTTTTGAAAATATTATGAATTACACTGATAAACTAAAATTGGTTTCTTCGATTTTTCCTAAATTTGTGACTAATTTTTCAATTGGATATACTTTTTAGAATTTAAGCATGTTAGAATTTCATTTATATTTTTTCCTTCTTTTTTTGTTAAATAAAAAATATACATTTAAACGTTATAACTACATCAAATTAGTAGATTGTAAAATTGGAAAATTTACTATCTGTATACTTAAACATATCTTACACAACAGATCACACTATAAATATATTAATTAAAGTCCTTTTTAAAAGTTTTTGCGTTTACTTTTCGGTATATTATCTAATGATGAATCAAAAGTAATTAGCAGGTATTGCTGTCTTCTATTACGATTGATGAGATAAAATCGTTCACTAAGAGTATCGCAACTTTTCCCCATATTACCTAGAAAAAGGTTTAAGTTATTGTATAAGAAATGAAGTTTAAGTGACAAATGATAACCTGAGTTTTAAAATTTTTTCACTTTATTTCGACTTTTTTCACTTTTGTAGTTAGTTGCTTTGGTATTCTCCACAAAAATTTCCTTAACATTGGTGAATGAGAGTAGTGAGTGGTTTTCTATCATCATATGAACAGTTTGAAACTCTAAAATGTCGTAATGAAAAAGTAAGTTCACGTAAGTAGGGACCTATAAATACATCTTCCATTTTAGCATTCGATATTGACAGTAACAGGCCTCGAGTAAAAGCAAATACCATACCTTCCGTTTCGAGAACTTTTAAGAAATTTTTAATAATCTCAGTTTCATATGGAGTTTTGGAAGTAATATGTCCTCTGCCACTTAACTATATTTTTATCAACCTGATACATGGAATTTTGAGAGCCCATTTTTGTACACGGTAATGCTTATATTTTACATGACTTTCTTGTTCGCGCATATAGCATGGATATTTTGCATAATGTTGTTGCGTAACTAGAAGAATAAAAATCATTTTCAAATCCGCACATATTTTCCATTTAAAATCATCATAGTTCAACGCAGTTAATAGCGTCTTCAAAGTATCAGAATTTTCCTTTCCCCTGAAACATATGCTGCAAAAATCAGCTATTTATTACCATTATCAAGGGGTTCTGATTTTAAACTCACCTTAAAATAAACAATAAAAAAATACAATACTTTTGGTTTACTTTGATCTAAAGATGCTACAAGACTTCAATTGATATTTCAAAATCATAATAATTTTTTTTTCAAAACTTTGCTGAAAGTTTTCTGTTTACCTGGTATATAAAAATATATACTTAATTAGCCAATGATCCACACGGGGAATATTGTGATCCTAACAAATCACATCTTTCTTTTTATGTAACTCAAATCACGCACAAGATCATTCCACAAGGTTCCGAAATCCATGTGTGTTTCACTTTCAACACAACAAAGTGGCATACATTCCTCACCAACTGTAGAATATTTAACATAGCTGTAGTACAGGAAATACATCACTGTGACATGCTAGCCGTAATGCAGAACCACTGTCGGAATAATGAACCTACTACTTCTTCTTTAATTGATTCCCTTACTGTCGGAGTCATATAAAAATAGCAATCCTCTAAATGATGTCCAGGTATGTCATTGGTTATAGCAAAATGCATAGAAGTTCCTGTTTAATCATCTACTGTTGAAGTCGAATTGAACAGAAGGAATAAATAAAGTGTGGGAGTTATGGCTTTTCTTTATTTCGTATCAGAATAATGGTTATAAGCAACTTTAGTTAAAGAAGTTATGCTTCTTTTGTGAGTATGACTTACGAATTCGCCAAAAATATAGCAATAACTGTCACAAGAATTAACACACAAGATATTTTAAATGCGTCCATTCGTCAACTAATTAAATGCTACTCTGATCAAAAATTTATTCCTAATGAAAAATAAAGTATTTATTAAATCGTAATGTCTGATCAACCCATTTGATATGCACTTTAATATGTAATGTCATTCAAATATTCTAGGGGCATTTATCTGTAGAAAAAAAGCATTTAACAGAAACAAAATAACGTCATGTGATAAACGTAAACACAGATACCTAAAAAAGGGAGAACTAACTTCCCTTCTTTATAAACGGTTTTTTTTAATTCACAAAGATATGGTTACTTAAATGAACTAAAAGAATTCTAAGAATCATTTCACTTTAATGAATTTTATTAGCAGTAATCTAAGACTTCATTTTAATTAATTTTAATTCAGTTAATGTTTTTATCTAGAATTTTGATGCATAGTTTTAACCAAATCTTGTCTGCTTATCATTTATTTATTGTATTATTAAAAAGTATTAGTATTAGTTTCAAATAGCTATTTGATATAAAATTTGGTCTTCAAAGCTTTCAAATCCTGAAAACTATTATTAATGGTACTTTGGAATACATCAATTTTATACAGGTATAACATATAAGATTATGTACAGAAAGAAAAAAGAATCAAAATGTTACTTCTCACACGAACGACATAATTTTATGAGAATGGATTGTGATATAGAATTGTGTTGTAGTATGACATATAATTTTGACAAATACCTTTCGCTTAATTTAACACTGATGAGAAAACTGTTTTAAATAAGCTATTCTAAAAATGTAGAAAGAAATTTGCCTGAATTGTTTTTGAGTTTTGTGTTATAAATATTTATCTTCAATAGACTAAGGGATTCAAATTCACACACACATAGACAGTAGCTTATAATACTTCTTTCTACCTTTCTTAAAATAATTGATAGTTTATATATTGATATTTTATATATTAATTCACACATTTTCAATAAATTAATAATAATGATTCATTTATAAATTTGGATTATAATTATACATAAATACATTAAAAATTTTACATTGAATGTAAAAATTGGCATTAATGTTTGCATTATGTTTATACACTAAGAAAAATGAACAAAATAAAATTCCAATTTTACCTATGTATGAAAATAGTGTTGTTTGGTGCAAAGCTTTACTCACACGAAATATAACACTAAAATAAACTTTTTAACATCTTAAAATATTGTTACCCACTGTTATTAACTAAAAGTTACATCTAAAACAAGAGACTTTCAAAAATCGCAGGACACATCTTTGGAGCACTGCATAATTTATGTGTTTTTACAGAAAAAATCGGTGTTTAGGCAACTCGCCATTTACAAATATGCTCTATAACACAAAGAAACGACGCACCAAGAAGAGGTTGACCAAATGTAATGAAATTTCCGAAAATTAAAATTTGGTGTATAATGAATGAATAGCGGGAGATACAGCATACACGCAGCATGTGTATATAAGAAGCGATTCTGAATCTGATGGTCAAATTTTGTGTTGCATTGCGTTTTAGGATACTATTCAACGACTGAAAAAATGCCTCGCCACAGGATTCGAGATCATTACGAGCAACTGTCAGAGTTTGAGTGATGTCGTATCATTGGATTAAAAGAAGCAGGTTGGGCAAATCGAAAAATCGCTCGTCATACCGGATGAGGCGATGCGGCGATTAGAAGATGCTGGCAAGAATGGGTGGACAATGACAGATTTCTGGGCCTTAATGGTAGTTATTGATCTAGAGCCACAGCAGATTCGGTGGACTGAGTGACTGTAACATCAGCTGTCACAGCACCTGATTCATCGTTATCGACCATCAGACATGCGTCCAGTTTACGAGTGTCCGCCCTGACCATTCACAGAAGGCTGATACAGCGAAATATACGCTCGTTCACAACACACCACCTGCAACTCACGCCTGCACACTGTCCAGACAGATTACAGTGTTGCTTGGCTCGATCAGTTTAGAATGATGCTTACTGGGGAAGTATAGTGTTTAGCGAGGAATATTGCCTCCAACTATGTCCTGACGATCATCGAAGACATTTCTGAAAACGCCCAGAACAACGCACCGATCCTAATTTCTCTATTGCACGCCACATAGTCCACAACCATTTGTTATGATCTGGGATGCCATTTCCCTTGATAGATCTTCATCATTGGTCGTCATTGAGGCACACTTACAGCACAGTGGTACGTCGACGACAATATGAGACCTGTTTTGCTACCGTTCCTTTTGCAGTAAATTGGCCTTATTTTTCAGCACGATAATGCCAAACCACATACGGTCACGTGTTGCTAATAACTGTTTTACATCTTGTGAAACACTTCTTTGACCAGCCAGATTTCTCTCGAATCGAGTATGTCTGGGATATGATGGGTAGCTGACTGCATCTACCAAGGAATCTTGATGACCTACCCTAACAACTGGAGAACATTTGGCAAGAAATACCACAGGAGACCATCAGAGAGCTCTATCACTCTATACCATATCATGTTGTATCTTTCATCCAAACTAGAGGTGGGTATGCGCCTTATTGAGCTCGTTATTTTGTAACTATGTAAGTCTGAAATGAATCACTCGATTTTTTTGAAATTAAATTGTTATCATTTTCTATTCTGTACATAATTTTTGTCTCCTGTGGCACAACTTCTCGATGCGTCGTTTTTTTTAGAGTCCATATAATGGAAATAGCTTGAAGTAACGAAAATTTCTTCCATGAAAGGAAATATTCAATAACTGTTTCTAATAAAGCAAATATTAGGAACAAACTAAAAATGTGTAAATTATATTATTATTAACCTGAAAATTTAAAATTAAGTTAGACTTCGTAGTTCTTAATAGATTTGTTACGTGAATTATTCTATTTATTAAATGAAAATATATTAATCAGGAAAACGAAAGACAAAGGAGTAAACACCCACACACATATACGAGTGTGATGTCTTAGAAATTATACCATCCATCCCATTTGAAATAACAATGTCCGTTTATATACGATAGATACGCAGATGATGATAGAAACTATAGTTTGGATGATTTATATAAAACTGATTGTAGAACAGAAAAGAATATTCAGGGTTGGACATTCAATATACCATTCTTCACAACAACGCGTAGCATAATCCTTGATCCTGATCGCGATCAGGATCAGGCGCGCTTTCTCGTTATCAGTATGGACATTTACCAAGCATCCCCCTTCGTGGGAGCGGAAGGTTAGTTGAAGTCGCCTGTTTGCGAAACTCAGAGCATCTCCCTCTCTGCCTTCTGTGTAACATTGAGCTATATCTACAGCTGCGCCATCTGTTGATGTGAAATTGGTATTTCCCTCATACATACACACACACACACACATATATATATATATATAATTATTTGTCTTACTTTTGATATTTGATATATTATTTGGTTTTATTTTAATTTGTAATTATATTTGTTGTTCTTGTTTTTTGGAGCTAAACTTGATTCGATGTTATTTCTGATGAATTCTAAATATTTAATATACCTCACTTGAAACCGTTTTCTATATGTAAAACCAGGCAGGAACATGAAACATATGCTTGTAAGGAAATTATAGAAATGTGCTTATAAACTAGTAATATACGAATATTTGATCATTTATTTAACTCATATGTGATCATTAATAATATCTTATGGTATGTCACAGGCATCAGACATTTATTCTCTATTCCTATTTTATTATAGGTAATACAATGCTTATTTTTTACGTAATAGAATACATTAAAATCTGAAATCGGGAATCAAAGAAATATTTTTTGGTTTAGATGATACATTTTCTCTTATTTTTATGTTATAACTGCACTGAACTTATTTTCAAATTAAATATGTGGTATTACATTTAACATGTATTTCAATGAATTCTGCATAATGCAAATATTACTAACATTTCGTTAATGTAAGAAAAATGTTGCAATCTTAAATCGCATTACTATATTTCATGTCATTCTTATTTAGTGAATCAAAGCCTTTCTAAACTTTTCCAGGATAAAATTGTTCTTAATAATAATTGTAAAGCACAAATCATCTTACGGAATATTTTCTCAATTCTCCAACGAATATTTTTTATGGAAACAAAAAAAATCCAATTTGAATTGTAAGAAATGATACGTCAGAAAAATTTCAACCAACACTCTTAAAATAATACGTGATTTAATGAATGAAAAATACTTGACTTAAATAAAGCTAGAAACATCTAAAACAGGTAAACTAAACACAAGCAGTAAAATAAGCAATAACATAAATGCTTTACAAGTTCCATAATTACACAAAAATCAGTTTCAAGATTAAATAGTTACAGTCAATTACACTTACTTTTCTGTGACATTCATTATAAAAAATGAATGCAACATTGTTAATGAAATGAAATAGGAAATATTTATATTTCAGTTTAATCTAATTAATTTTGTAAAATTAGCATAATAAATGTTTCTGACGCATAAAAAGTTATTCAACTTACTTATATTCAAAGAATGAGTTATTCTTAACACGAGTATAAATATACATGTAGAATCATTTAATATCTAAGCACTTGACTATCTCATATTGGCATTTTTTAATATCTTAGGGCGATACATAAAACCAATTCAAAAAATTATAACCACTTCTAACAATTTTTAAAAATATCACCATCTATTCTATCTGAAAAGATTTCTGCACATGTTTTAAGTACATATAAACTTGTGAGACATATACTCTACATATCAAAGAATACTTTAATGCTTAAACTTTTTACTAACGAGAAAATATCTCTCTCGGATATAGATACAACCACTTTTTTGTTGTGTATTTATATATATATATATATATATATATATATATATATATATATATATAATTTTATTATAGAGTTTAATCTTGATAGTTAAATATTAGTTATCCTAACTTTAAATTTGAATGATTCTGCATCAGTAAAGATCAATAAGACATCTACTATTTGTTTCTTCCCTTCTTTGGACAATTTTCTTTTTCAACTTTTTTAGTTTACTTTTATGTATTGCAGTTTTCTTTTCAATAAATAATGTGAAATTATGTCCCTTTAGCACAATTTCTAACATCTCAAACAAATTTGACGAATAAATAATATCGTTTACTTCAAGATAGTCATATTTTTAGATAAGGAAATAATTTGTGTATGCACTTCAAATATACTAACTTCGGATAGTTATTACACCAACGCAAAACACGTTTAATACTATCAGAACAAAAATAAACTAGTGTTGATATGTCATATTTCATGTACTGTAAACAGGAAGTGTTATAAATATTTATCACAGATAATGAATAACAGAATAAAATAATACACTTGTAATATTGATACTGACTCAGATCATCTATATATTCATAAAAAAAGTAATTTGAATAACAGTTTATATGTTATCAACTATTAAAAAATGAAAAAAAAAATGCATTTTAAGTGATGATATTTAAAACTTGATAACACTAAATATGTGTACACAATTTTAGATCATTTTATTTATATATTCTTTGCTTAAAAAGGAAAAATATATATGTAGAACAAGAATATCAAGAAAATAAATCAAATCAATGACGAATTTCTCATTGAATCAAATGTTGGAAAATTTACTATTACGTCAATTATTTGTATGTTTGTGAAAAACAATGCCAGAATAGTGTTGCAGAAATTAGTTTAAAAATATTGTAATAATTTCATTCATAAAAGATAAGATTTGTTTGATCTAATTAAAGTTGCACTAGAAACAACACGAGTGCTATTGGAGGCAGAACTCGTAATTTTTTAACCTCTTTCAAGTAACTAGGACGACATCTGATCTAAGAAAATGAAGATAAGAAAATATTTTTCTTTCGCTTATTTCTACTGATGAATGTAAATTAAATTGCAATTATTTGATATAAAAATATTCGAATAAGTTATTTTCATTACAATTCCTATAATGCTTCCAATAGTGCTCTCGAAGACTCAATACATTAATTCATTTTATTTTTAAGTAATTTTATAATTTTATGAATACTTTTCAAAAACTATGTGAATTTTGAATTTTAATTTACTTACGAGTCGTTCGCGGATTTGCCAAAGACAAACTCAAAAATATATAGTTTTTAAATAGAGAAATGTACATTTATAGCTTCATTTTACCAAAATTATTAAAATTATATTTTTTTTATTCTTTACAAAATTGAAATTTAAAAAAGCAGTTATGTTAAGAGTTTCATTAATGTTTTCATTAACAATTCAGCTCATTATATTTATCTATGACACTTTACAATAATAAAAATATTAACTAAGTATTTTTGATTAATAAAAATCAAAAGTAATCTATTTTCCAATTAATTAACGTAGATTACCAGATAACAGCATTAACTTCATTGGTATTATAATTATTTGCATCTCTGCCAATTAAATATTGATTAAGAAATGTTACCAATGGTTATTGAAACTCGAATGATATTTGAACTACTTTTATTGATATTCTATAATTTCACCAAGATCGAAGGAAAGTTGAAAATGAGAAACATAACTAATACTTAAATATAATTAAATTATACAGCTAAATTCCAAATTCTAATAAATTTCTGAACAATTGATAATTAGATAATTATTTATAACTGGATCATTTTTATAATAATATGTTGTTATTAATCATAATTATTTTTTAAATATTGAACTTTAATAGTGCTTGGTTTCTCCAATAAAGAATTATTTTATAATTATCCTCTTTCAGATTATTACGCATTAAAATATGATTTAATAATTGCAGTGTATTTACCAATTAAAATTAAGCAGGCATTTGTTCTTTGCTTTATTTGATTCGCAAAGAGAATTTAATTTAATTTTCATCAGAAAACATTAAGATAATGTCTGTAGAAACAACTTAATTATTAATATTTTAGCATCTCCATTGGGGATTTTTACATATTTATAAATACATAAAATATTTTTTGGATTACAAATATTCAAATATTTTTAAATTACCATTTTGGAATTTGTAATGAAGTTTACTAAAAAACTAAAGTTAACTAAGTTCCAGTTAACTAAAGGTTTATACAAAAAACAATTATTCCGAAGCATAGAGCTGTAGTTCTGTGGAAAGGATTTAATCTAGATAGGTCTAAAGTTTTTCTTAGTGCACTGGAGGTAGATATTGGTATGAAACTAAAATGATGATAAAATACGTTGCTATGACAACCAACAAATAACAGTAATTGATTTAAAAAGTAATTTGTAAGAAAGTATCGTTGAGAATGTGTTCATTATTTTCTAACATTCCACCTCAGTCTTGTTATTGAATCAAATATTTTTGTAGTTTTACGTATAAGGATAAAGTTGTTTTGATGTTGTGATACACTTTTTAACTGCAATAGCTAGATATTTTTACCCTTTTCTAAATTCTTCTCCATTAAATATTTCCATTCAAATAAAAAAAAAGTCATAAATATAACATTTGTATGAATAACTTTGCAGCAGATTTATTTCCCTTTAGTATTTTTTTTTGTTCATACACCCCATTTTTGTTTCCTAAATGCCATCAAATTTAATCTAAAAAATTATTGATTTAAGTTCTGCTTCTAGATATCTAATTTGCTTTGATTTATTACCTCTTTTAACTTTGTAACATTTGCTGTTCAATGAGCCAAATGAAGCAAATTATTTTATTCAATGTTTAAGACGTTAAATAATTCTATACACTTATTGAAAAGCGTTTTGTCTATGACTGAATTTATTTTACTGAATTTGCACTTTATTTAATACATTAGAAAATTCTAAAAAAATAATTATTTGTTTAATATTTTATATTATAAGACATGTTTAGGTTTTTAAAGAATATTTTAGATATACTTTGTAGCATTTCTCTCTCTCTCTCTCTCTCTCTCTCTATCTATCTATCTATCTGTCTGTCTGTCTGGAAAATAAGATAATTTTATGTTTTCATAAGTTAAAAAATTAGTTAGAAATATGCCACTAATGGCAGTAAAGAAAAGTACCCTTTGTATTTCATTAATAAATATATAAAATTTATTAAAATAAATTAAAAATAATATAATGGGTCCGTATATACCCGTTTAATCTTGACCGTATTTTTGTGATAGTTTTTTTCTTTAATATTTTTTTATTATTTTGGTCTGTTAAGAATTTAATTTTCGTTTTCGCCTCCATAGGGAAACCCAAATTAATGGGACATTTTCCTTTATGAATTTTAGTAGTCCTAATTTTTAATGATTTAGGTAAGTAAGTTTATTTTTGTTGCAAACATTATTAAGTTTAAAAAGTTTGCTTGATTTAGATTTTTGAATAATTGAAACAAAACCTTTTTTTAGAAAAGTGTTTTTTGTGAATTCTTTGCACTTGTACAATCAATCAATTACACAATAATTTTGTCGGTTAGACATGCTTATTCTACCTCATATTGGAAAGAGATCAGCACGCTATTTAGTTTGAGATAGAAATTTAACTTCTTTGGTTAAAAAATTAATTATATTGTAATAAGTATGGATGATTTTTAAGTTTAAGGTTTACTCTTGGCTTTCATGTATTTGTTTACTCTTTTTACACTTTCCAATATGAAATTATCATTAATTCTTAAATTTTAATTAATCTTAGTTATTAAATTTATTGTAATGAAAATGCTGAAATTGTGATGGTCGGATCAATTTAAACATATTTTTCCCATTCGAGAGTAAGGAACATTTATTTGAAATACATTATCTCCAATTTTAGTTTTACATTAAACCTTTTCTTTCTCTTGGATTTGATATACTTTTGGTAGCCAAGTATATAACTAGGAGAAAATTTATAATTGATGGTTTGTATGTGTTTTGATTTAAAATAATTATGTATAATTTACTTGTTAGTAAACTTGGGCTTCTTAATAATTATAATGTTTTGCATTTTATAAAATTTAAAATAAAATGTATGTATTTTTTTAATTATACTCAGTATTTTTGGGGATTATTAGTGTTTTCAATTTATTATGTTATATATGTAGGTTTCTAACTTTATTAACTTTAAAAACATGTTTCTAGTGAAAAAATCTATAATTTACTTATAATTTGTATATTTTAAACTTATGCCTAGTTAACATCAGTAATTTTCATCAATTTACACACACACACACACACACATATATATATATATATATATACATATTTATATGTAGAGAAACAAATTATTTTAGATTTTTGTAAATTTTATTTCTATATTAGAGAAATTATTTATACGTTTCTCATCTTTCGTTCTACGATTTTAAACAATGAACAGAGTGTATTAATATTATTATTAAAAATTGGTTTTTAACAATTAAATATTAATAAAAATAAAGATATGTATTTGAAAAGCTTGAAAAATCATTTATTGAACTCCAGGACGTATTTTTATTTGTTTAGTAGACAAAGTACTTAATAATTATGCAATTATATGCAAAATATTTTAAATTCATTGAAATAATAAGTTAAGTTAGAGTAAAAAGAAGAAAAAAAATACATATTATTAATAATAAGATAGTTACATAAACAGTTCAAAGGTATACATCAAAGTGAAACTTCAAGTAATTGTGCAACAAATATTTATTTACATATTTATAAAGATAATTCTAATGATTATATAATCTTACGGTATTTAGATATATTTATACTGTTATAATCCTTCCAATTAATAACAAATACGAAATCTTTATCTAAAATGTAAAATTTAATGTAGACTCATATTAATAAAACGAAATAATTAGATAATTTTGATAAAATAGAATATAAAAAAAATAATAATCTTTACCAAAAGAAATACTCATTTTGCTTCGGTCTTTACCATGAACATATTTAGAAACATAATTTAAAATCAAATTTTACGGAATATTAGATTTATGACAAAAGACTAGGCAATTACACAGATTTTGATAATTTAAAATAAAACACCTGCAAACATATAACTCTTTAATTATATTATGTATAAACAAAAACAAGATTATTATGCTAAGTTGTTTTTCTGATTTTAAATTCTTGCTTAGGTTTATGAACTTTCCTTTTGATTTAAAAAGGTTTTCCCTATTATTTGCTTTAATTTTTCAGTTTTAAATTTATTTTTACTATTTTTATGGTATTAGCATTCATCTCTCTGATAGAGGATATTGCTTTGTATTTCCGGTTTATGCACTATCTATATTACCATTTGGTGGGATATTTAGGTTAATTTGTTTCTTATGTCTAAGTCTCATCAAGTTTTTCTAATCTTTTTTAAATTTGGTTGATTTATTATTGAGTTTGATATTTTTTCTATTTTGGTAAGATATATATGGTATATATCTCTTTGTCTACACACACACACACACACACACACACACACACATTTTATCTGATGCATAATTTTTCAACTGTAAAACTTTCATAACCAGAAAATCACCTATAGCAAAATTCTGAAATTCAAAAATATTTTATTTTTAAATTTTGTTTATAATTTTTCATTTGATTTACTATATATTTTTCTAGCATTAGTTTGTACTTATTTGCATGATGAATTATATCTTCTCCCTGTGACATTTACTGCTTTAGTATTTTTCATGTAAACTTGACTCTAATTTAATTATTAATTACATATTGTTCTTTTTTCTTTTTTTATGTATTTAAACATGCAATAAAAGAATAATTTAATATCTTTTTTAAATTATGTTTCTGCAATAAGTAAAGAAATAATTAGTTAGCTTTCTTCATATAACTACTGAGATTTTTCGTCTGCTTTAATATTTTTTTGATGTGTGATTTTGAAATGCTAGTAAAAACATGACCAAAACAAAAAAAATTTAAAAATTCCAGGCAAAGTGATTTGTTTTTGAGCGTTTTTTATTTCCTTTTTTTTTAATTTTCAGCAAATCTATTAATATTTATTATAATTTATAGGTCCGGAAACGTAATTAATATTATAATATAATAATGTATTCTCAAAATTTAATTTAATTATTTAAATAAATTCTTATAATTTTAGTTTATTCAAAAAATATTCTGTCATCTTTGGTAAAGATGAAAATTTAATTTATAATATAATCGACTAATTAAATCAAACTTAGTTTATGCTTGATAAATATATCTTAAATCTCTAAAAAATATAATAAAATCTGATTATAAAATCTGAAAATATAATAAAATAAAATATAAAATCTGATTATTCTATAACATTTATACGTTTTACTAATACTTGAATGGAGGTAGAGAACATGTTGAAATTTTCACATTGGTATAAATGAAAGGAAATCTGCAAATTTCTTTCTTTTCTTGCAAAACTGCTAGAATATTTCTTAGATGAAATATAGATAACCCAAATATAATTTAGGAAATAAATTATATTTATAGATTCTTTGTTTAATCTTTCAATATTTGTAACAAAAGTAACAATATATACACGCATTTTAACTGATAATATTTAAAATTAAAGATTATAATATAAATACATTGTCAAATCATTTCTTCTTATTTTATAAAAAAAAATTAAAATAAATGATGAATTAATACTAGCAAAAGAATAGCAGAATCAGACAAAGAAAAATTCATTACAAATAAATAACACAGTTAAGGTTTAGTTTCGCATTGTTTAATCATTTATTTTAAAAAGGAATTTTGAGTTAAGGCTTTGTCAGCAAAATGACTTTACACTTAAGGACATTCATACCATTGATTTTTATTTTGCTCTTCCCTGGAAGTTGATGAAATTTGAAGACCCTTGTTTCTTTTATTTTGCCTTTGATAAATCTTCACTCTGTATTCTAGATTTCTTTTCTTTTTTGTATCCATTAATGTATTACAACAATTTTTCACGGTTATTTTATCGGATGGCTTTATTTACTTATTTTTTGCACTTAAAATGTGTTGTAAAGAAAGAAAGAGAAAACAATTTTAGCATCGAAATATCTATTTGTTATTCGTAGCAAAAATGTATCTTTTATTAGAAATATATAATTTACTTTACTATAAGTTTGCTTATCAAACAGAGCAATACCTTTTTTCAAATTTGAAAGAAACAAGAATTCTAGATAATATATAGAAAAATCACTCTTCAATTATATTTTACGTAAAAGCGAATTTCTAATGCAAATGGTGAAACTATTCAAATAGTTTGATTTATTCATATTTTTGAAAATAAATTAATATTAAAAATATATCTGAAATTTTTTGTTATGTATAATCTATTGATTAGATCTATAAAAATTCTTTTATTTTCAAAAAAAAAATAAATAAATAAATAACAAGCCACTTAGAAATGAAATCGACTGTTATTTCCTGTCACGGTTTGCCCAAAAGAATATTATTTTGTATTATGTATTACTTTATATTATCGATATTATCGCAAAATTATACTTTTGGGTGAAACTTATATCAAAGAAGTAAAATCGCCATTCTTAAATGCTTATTTTACAAATCGATTTTGTTCCAATTCTGTAGAGTGCTTTATTTTTTGTATCGGTAAAACGGTAATGCAGTTTTTTTATTCATTTTTCTTTACGGTGACGAAAACTATTGATTTATTCACTGGAATGACTCCATTAATGCTATCTTAGAAAATGTTAAGGGAAATTATATAAATGGGATGTATTTTAAATTTGCGTTTATGTTAATCGAATACTAATGTGAAATCCATTAGTGGTGAAACACTTCTGTTACGAATAAAGATTTGCTAGATTTAGTATCTTCTATTCTTCTTAGACAGTTTCATTACACTATTGAATAATGACGCAAGTTCTTAAATTTGTTACATGGAATTACATTACTAAATTATCTGTTTTCTTTGCTAAATGGATGCTTAGGAAAGAAAAAAATGTATGCCTTTTAGCTCATTTGGGAAAGAAATTCACTGTATAAAGATGCAATTATGTATAATTTCTCTTGAAATTAAAGAAATATTCAAAACATAAACATACACATACTTCTGTGTTACATGTAACCACTGTTGACGTTTAGCATATAATTTCTTAAATTTATCAAAGTAAGATAAGTGCCGGTAATTTTCTAATAATTCTTTTCAAGATTTCGTTATCAGATTGAATTATATCGGAAAGTCTAATTTTTTGACAATTTGATTTATTATAGAAGCAAATAACTCAGGAGAGGAGCAAAATTGATGCACAAGTGATTTGTTTACTGAGAATACATTTATACCATTTTCTTCTCTTTATTTTATGAATAATTTACAGATGTACCATGCTATTTGGACACTCCTACTCATAATTCTCAACAAAAAATACTGTCAATATAATGATAATCATCCTCACTTTTCATAAGCATTAATTTCCTAGTTTTATCAATCTGCTCATTTGTAATTGAATTGTAGAACTAATAGCTTAAACCTCCCACTTCCTACTTGATATTTTTTCAATGGAATTATTTTAATAAAATTAAATATTTTAGAAAAATTCTGTTGGCGATAACAAAAAGAATATAATGAATGATTTATTTAACATTACAAAAATATTAGTTTATATAATATTTTAATCATTATCAAAATTTTAAATTTCATCACTTGTGTGATTTTAATATTCAACCCCCCCCCTTTACTACTAGACCTTAAGTTCACCAGTAAAAATGTTTATAAATATTTTCAAAGATATTTACTTCATACATTTATTAAATAACTGTTGTCGTATGACGTATTATACTTCCCATGACCTTGAGTGAACTTACCGACATATCCAAAGCAAATTTCGTAACTTGCAGAAAGTATAGCATACCAAAAAAAGTAAAAAGGGCCATTTTGGTGGAAAATAATTTGTGGGATCTGTTTTCAAAATCAATTAAATTTCGTATAGCTCCCCACTGAGACAATGTCATTCTCCTCAGAGTGAAAAGGTAACCCTGTCGGACGATATGGAATCGGACTGTCTTAAGTAGTTATGCAGTTAACCAGTATAAAGATAGTTACCGAGAATAAAGATCATTTACTACATTTCGATAATGTGGAGTAAACTCAAAATACATCAACTACTCGAAATTCCCCAAACACTAAACCTGAACATTTGTTAGAAACGCGTGGGTTTGACAACAAGTTTAAGAGGCTGAAGAAGACAAACTCAATGTCCAGATGGCGAAAATGTATCATTTTTCGTTCTTCGTCACGATTTGGCTCCAACATTGGATTTCTTGGGGTTTGGTGAAAAATCGTTGGCAAAAAACCATCGTTGCTGCAGCGCTGAAGTAAATTCATGAAGAACGTCTTGGCAGTGTCTGTGCACCAGCCTGAGTTGGTGTATGTGTTGATTTATGATACCTTGCGAAGACCTAAGTTTGGAAACTAATGCATGGGTGCTGTAGTGTAAGTGTAGTTGAATGACCCTGAATAAATGTTTGTTTTACTTAACAGATGGTTACACCGCTCGTGGTTTATCTTCATGACTTTTATCATCTTCTTGAAAACGTTTGAGTTGCACATTAGATCACAGCAATTGATCCCACCACACCATTTGTTTGTTTTTCCCATTGCTTTCGTATGCAGTCTTTTTTCTCTCAAGAAAAGTAAAGTAACAATATTTATAATTAGGTTTTCATGCGTCATTGATAGAAAGGTTAGATGTGATTACATACGTGCATTTTCTTCGACTAATTGATAAGGAACCTGTTCTATCGAAAATATGTTCATGCGGAATAAAATGTCTATGCATATATATGTAAATGTAATGATCCTGTAGGCTTAAAATGTAACATAATATCAAATAGCAGTCGAGGCGAGTTTTTCACAGAACTTTTATTTTAATCTGAGAGAGAGACCATTTCCATTACGTAGTTGGTTACATCATTAGGCAGCAAAAATAGGAGAGAAGAGTAAGAGTAAGAGAGCGTTTTTTGTTGTGTTTTTGTTTATATACCAGGGAAAATTCCCATGAAACGTCAGAAGCACGTGGTATGAATAAGGGGATTCCAGGGAAATATAATAGATAGGGAATTAAAAAGGGATTGTTTTTAACAGATTTATAATTGGTTTAAGCAGAATTAATCCATTTCGAGAGCGCGTGATGTAATAAATAAAAGGATACTTTGGAAGGGGATCAGGAAATACGAATGAACTCTTTACTTTTGTATTAGGAAATGAGATGGAATTGAAAGTTAAGTTATTATTTAGAGTAATTATTGAATTAAAAGTTAAATCATTACACACACACACACACACACACACATATATATATATATACTATATATATATTTATAATAAACATTTTTTAACCTAACAAAGATGCAAGAAATTTTTCTGTGAAATTTATTTTTATTTTTCTAAATAGTCTTCTTACAAGTCTACAACACACTTATCCGAGGAATGCTATCATCCCTGACACTAATAGTACTTGGTGTCTTTCTCTGCAAAATAAATATTTTTAAAGGCGATGCCCTCCTCATTTGAAGAACACCTCTGTCCTCCGAACGCAATTGTTAGAAAAAGGAACAAAAAAAGTCGTCTGTGGTAAGATCTAGTAAGTAGGGTGGTCAAGCAGTTCAAACCTTGAATTATGCAATTTCACAATGACTACCACTGATGTTTGAGACCGGGTATTGCCTTGGTAAATTATTTTTTCAGGCAAATGTGGCCAAGGTTCCTTAATTTCTGCCTTCAGCTAGTCAAATAAATATGCGTAGTATACTCCTGCAATATTGTTTCCTGTTTAACGATTTAGATAACTTAATGACTATCTCCAAAGGAAAGGCAGTTGCTATCACTTTCCCAGCCGGTAAAACAGTTTTTGCTTCTGTCGGAGCCAATCCTCATTTGTAGTCCCTTCTTTTGACTGTATTATTGTTTTGCGTATAATTGTGTATCCAACCTTCATGAACAGTAATTCATAGGGCCAAAACTTTGATTTATTGCGCTTAAGCTTTGGAAATTTTCATTCGTACATGGTTTGGTCTAACGTGATTAAAAGAGGCACCCATCGCGTGGATGCTTTCTTTTACATATATCTTAATTCAATATGTGATAAACAATTTCTTTGGGCATAATGATATCCTCTGCTATTTCTTTCTCTTTAACTCAACAATTGTCTAGCCGCATTGTGTGAACCTTCAGTAATGTTACCGTCAGTGGTTGCAGTGTTCGAACACCCGAACATTCATCGTCTCCTAAGCTGGGACGGGCACATTTAAATTCAGCTGCCCGATATTTCACGATTGTAAAAGATGCTGCTGAGTTTCCATATACAACATCCATCTCATCTTTGCTTTTCGTTGGCGTATTGCCTTTCAGAATCAAATATTTAATGATAGCTCGAAACTCGATTTTTTTCCATTTTCACAAAAACGCTCTCATTGACTCGCTCAAACGCTTACCATACAACAACTGCACGTCCAAAATGGTTGAAATTTTGTTTAGTAATTATCAAAAGATGCACAACCACATTACTTAACTTTTATTGGCGTGTACTACCATCTTCATATTAAGAACAGAAACGTATGTCAGCCAGATATGCGAATGATATTACTGGCATAACTCTCCATTGCACGGTAAAAATGATATAAGGGAAGGAACCTGCAGAATGTTCAGTTTTCGTTCAGTTATTTCTGCTAAGTAAATAATTGTAGAAAATTTGTTATTGTGTCAGAGGACGCGTGTAATAGCAGGGAATACCAGATCGTAGTCATTGGAGGCATTTCTAGCATATAGACGATTTTACAACGGGCTTGGTGATTAACCTGATAATTGCCGTTTGTTACTTACGTTAACTTTCGGCTGACACACACCTGATACCTGGTTGCGTCCACAGTGCACCGGCTATGGTGAAGATGTTTGGAACAAGGAAATGTGGCAAGTATGGTGCAGCCAGAATGACGTCAGCACATGTGGATCGAGCATCCACCAACAAGTGGTGGTGGATTCGGAAGCCATTTCTACCCCTATTCTGCAGAATGTTCAAGACACACTGGGTCCCATATCGGTTAGAACCATTTCCCATAGATTGGTTGCTAGTAAATGGCACTAATGGTGTCCGTTAAGACTGATTTTGATCCCACATCAAGGAAGCAAGTCTGTAATAGTGCTGGGTTCGAGCGATGTGTACAGTGTATATATATATATATAATCTGCCCAAACTATATGTTTGCTTATTGCGTAATTAATTTTCTTTTTTATTGCATTATACAACTGTAATTTTCATATTTACGGTAATATCTAATTATTTGCTGGTACATTAAAATATTTTTTCCACTCCAACATGATAAATAAATTTAACCAGTATTAATGACAATCAAATGAAATTTAATAACGTATACGCTATATTTTGCTATACCTAAATACGTTTCTTGTTTTAACTAATCGCTATTTCATTTCAGTTTATTATTTTAATGTGATTCTATTGTAATTCAATATTTAGATAACATATTTTTTTTCTGGAATAATAAGAGGAAAGCTAATTTCAATGTATTTTAATGTACTCTGTGAATATTCGTTTTTTATTATGCGTGAAATGATATGGCGGAAACAAAGTGAAGTTTACCAACTGAAACATAGGAAAAAAGAAAATGGATCTAGAGGATTAAGAGTAAATTGTTCCTTAAAATAAATAAGACATATTAAAACAGGTTGCTGGATGAGAATTTCTTGATTCTTCATTAATGCTTCCTATTCTGTTGAACAAATGAACATAAGAACCTTTTTCAACTTTTATTTAAGAATGTCCATTATATAGAATACTTGCTCTTTTCATTTCATTTCCTCAAAAAGAACGAAATAGGTATTCACTATACTAAGAGTCAATGGTTTTTCTTAGTAAAGAGAAGCATCTTTTTTTTTCTAAATGGGCTGCTGGTAGAAAAAAAAAATTGGAAGTGGTACTTGCAAGAAAATAAACCTTTCGAAGTTTCCCTGATGACCAAAATTGTTCCATTGCTTTCCAGCTGGTTCTCTTTGGGCCTTTATTTTTTTTCAGTCAATTGGGAGAAAGGAATGTAACATTTTTTTTCCCTTCACGTTTCGGAAATAGTGTTTTTTAATCTTCGTGGATACCAATACTGACGTACTTCAAGAATTAAACTCAAAACACAAAATGACACAGCTTCTTTAATTGTTTTAGTAAAACATTATTTCTTTGGCGATTTGTCTACTTAAAGAAAATGAAAATATTTTGAAAGATATCGGCAAGGAAATAAAAATACTTACGATATTTCATTCTATTTCCTAGACTCAATATTACAGAATCAGATTATTTTTAATAACTATAATATTTTCAGTGTTCCATTCTTTTCTATCATCTTGAATTAAGCTGGAAGAGGATTTATACAGTAATTAGTTAATTAAATTCTAGTAACATAACAAATATAACACGTTTCTAGCATAAACACAAGGCTATTCTCAAAATAAGTTATCGGGCTATTCGTGTTTTAAGTTATAGAACATAAAACCTCTTAAATAGACAAAAATATTCAGACAGAGAAACATTTATTTATAAACTCTCAATTTCATCATTTCTTTTCTATTTAAAAAAATAATGATTAGAAGAGATTTTTAGAAACAAAACAAGAATTGATAATAAAACCCTTAATTAAATAAAAGAAACATTTTTAACTGCTATTTATTTTTATGATAGGGAATGGACTATGATTTGAAAAAAATAGTAATTTAAACTAAATATTTGAAGTAATAGTCTTTTAATGTTTAATTCCTTTAAATCACCTTTTGAAATTTTCCTTATGTAAAAAAGTATTTTCTTTTTCATAAAATGTGCATTATCATTTTAAAGCGCACACAAACGTTTTTAAAGTCATTTAGAGTAAATAGGATGCCTACTTTTCTGAGAGCTTTTTTTCATCTAACCGCAACCAAAAAGATGCAAGCCCCCAAATGTAAAATTCTTTATTCTTTTTCTCCATTCAAATTTAACACAATTCTTTTAATTTATATTTATATTATAGGCAAATATTTTTAAGCGTATAGTGATTTATTAATGTTTATCATCATTTCTTGAAGAATATTTCAGTAATTACTAGTGATTTATAAGAATTTAAAAAAAAATGATACGTATAATTAAGTTTGAAATAAAATATTTCATTCATGAAATTTTGAATTGTATCATTTATTGAAGTGAGAATAACTTTAGTGAGCTGCTGATATTACAATGAAAAACTTCAGGCATTTTTTGTGATACTTTAAAAAAAAAAGTAACATTATAATCAAACCTGAAGTATATTTTTAGAGCATGATAAAAACATAACTTTACAACGCAGTAGCACTAAAATTAAGGAGGAATTGCTAAGAAAACTTTGAATACAAAAAATATGTATCTCAAAAATGGATGTTATCCATATGAAGGGCCATTAAATTTTCTACATCCCTTAAAAAGAAGCTAAAAAATTGGGATATAGCCAAGTTCGAGTAGTATTTATTGTAAATGAATTATAATTTAATAAAAATTCTTTACTTGAAAATGTTCTAAAAATAAAACTACTTTTTTTTAATCCAAAACTTTTTTCAGAAGATTTGGCATTCTTATGTGCAAAGTATTCACTCAATAATCAAAACATAAAAATGTTATAAAAATAAAATTTCTGTTTAAAAATGATAACAAACTCGCGTGCACGTGAGTCTTAAAAATTTAAACCTTAAGTACTTCCTTCACCCTTTCAATTATTAATTTTTAAATTTTACGTTATATGTTCCGTCGCCGCCTTATTTTCATTTGTATAGTTAGTGTCGCTTAACGATCTTCATTTATCAGAAGTTTTGACAACTTGTCGAATAAGGGGTTAGACATGTCATATTCTTAATCCCTTTCATTAATAAGTGCAGAAGTAAAACAAAAGCACTTATTAACAAAATAAACGAAAGAAAAATGGCCCTTTCTTAACTAGATTAACTCTACAACTAATGATTAAACCACTCTCAGACATACAACGCATTTGACCATGAGGCTGTCTTAAGTACCTTATTCTATAGTCTCGATATTGTAAACAAGAAAATGGATCCCTGCCATCTTTTATTTTTCTATTTATTAATATATTTCTGGTGGAAACTAATAGGGTGCTATAAAACTATCAGCAACGAAAGAACGACAATGTTTATGTACCCACAACCCTAAAAGGGGAAACTGATTGATTGGTTAGGAAATTTTATTGCCATGGGATCTAGTTTATTAGTTGACTAAATGAGATGATACATTCATAAATTAAGATTTCATTTGCAAATAGGAAAAGTGGTGATGATTTTACATGGGAGAAAAACACAAAACCGACGTTGACCTCCGTTTAAATTATAACTCTGGGATTGAGGCCAAGAAAGAATGAATGAATAAGTAATTCATATATGTCTTTTTTTTTTTCGTTCCGATTCTTGGAATTCCTATTTCGAAAATGTTTTATGTGAATCTGTAAAGCGTGATAATGGTAAAGGGTTATGTAGATTTCATGACATGAGAAAGAAATACAGTAATCTTTGCGCAGCTTAATGTTAATTAAAAATATTCTATGAAAACAAATAAAACATATACTTTCTTTCTTTACAATGTATTTCACTGAATAAAAATAGTAAATATATATATATATATATATATATATATATATATATATACGTATATATATCTGTATCTATATATATATATATATATACTACAATATTTGAATCTGATATATGAGTCATATTATATATTCAAAATTTCCTTTTAATGAAATTTTTTTAATTTTTACTCTTTGAACCAATTTGTATATTTTAAGCATTTTTTTAGAATGCATCAATGTATTATAATAAAATTATTTTTTTTTTAAAATATTCGGTAAAAAATTATTCCTGTTTGATAAACCACATGGAATATATATATATATATATATATATATATATATATATATATATATATATATGCTATATATATATATATATATATATATATATATATATATATATATATATAACATCGATCAATAACTTTCCCGAGACTAGCAGAGATGGCGCTCGTAGTAAACCCAATGTAGTCTTTCTAGAGTACTAACCTTTGCTTGTCAAAATTTTAAGTCGATCGGACCAGGAAAAGGTTTTTGAAGTGAAGTGAAAAGGTTTTTTTTCAAAAGTGGGTGCCGCGGTGCTTTCGGTGAACAAAACAACAGTCGATGATTCAGAAAGCATATGATACAAAAAAAAGATTTCTTGCAGAAAGAAAAAAAAAAAATTGGAAGATTTGGAAGAAATTTGGAAGAAAAAAAGATTTGGAAAAGCGTTGGGTTGATTACATCACACCCTAAGGTGATTAACAAAAGAGTGTTATGTTGATGAATAAAAAAAAAATTTGCAAAAAAAAATGTTGTTTTTCAATGTTAGACTCGGGAGTTATTGATCGATGTGTTATATATATATATATATAACATTAGTAATATAATGAGAAAAATTCAGCTCTTTTGAAAAGTGATGGTAAAATTATCAAGAATTGTTGAATTACCGATTAAATAAAATATTCGATCTGCAAAACTTTCGAGGAAAGAACCCTTAATTTCTTTCACAATTCTTACAACACATGGACAATATTGACTGAAATATTAATAGCTGAAATTGGAACTAAATTACGATAATATATTAAGTAATTAGCTCAATTAAAATTTTTCATGAATCTACAAAAATATTTTCTCATAACTGTTGTGTGAGAATTTAAAAATTCAAAATTTTATCTTGAAATTAAGCTAAATTTTAAATTTCATAACTTTTTGCTTATTTTTGAGTTATTTGAGTTATAGGGGATATGACACTTTGGTACCCAATACTAAATGGATATTTTAAGAGTTTCATAGTATGAAATTTGCTATTCGAAAATTTTCAGTGCAAAGGAAAGCTATTTTTTATTATAAAAAATTCAGAACATCGAAAATTTAATATAAATATAAAATCTGAAGTATTTAAATATAGTTTATAAGTGAAATGAGTATTGAAACTCAAAAACATTTTACATTTTTGGAATCATCGTGTTAAACATTTTTTAAACTTAATGTTCAATGGAATTCTTTTAATTAGTTCAGAAATTTTAAAGGTCAAGATTACATTTGGAAATCACAGAGCTGTATAAGAGGCTTGTGTTAGAGTTTTCAATGTACATATACTAATTATCTATCGATATATCACGTAGGGCTAAAAAATAGTAAAGTATGAGTATTATAACTCATATTTACGTGAAATAATTTAAATTGACAATAGGATTATTTAAAAAAAAAGGTTTTACATATACTAAAAAAAAATATTTTACTAAAAAGAGCTTCCGATCATATGCAATTTATACTTCAATCTGTGTTATTTTGCAGGTAATACGTAAATTATTTCCAGAACGGGTAAACTATATTTAAGAAGATCATTAATTGTGTGGATTAAGGACAATTATTTAATCTAAGAATGTCAATATTTAGTTCAATTTGAGTCATTAACATTGATAGAAGTTTTATTCAGTTACAAAGATAATTTAGAAAGTAATTGCGAGTGTCTGTATTTGAGATAATTGTGCAATAGATATGTAATTTTTTGCACTTTTTTGCACTATACTAAGTACTTTAATGTTCACTCTATTACGCGTATTCCAAATTAAAAATTTTCGCGTAAATGACTTTTACTTAAAAAAATTAAGGATACTATTCCATTGAGGCATTGTACTATACTTGTTATTTTTCATAATAATAATATAATGTTACATTACATGTGTAAGTGTGTGTATTTTACTAAACTTAGCACAATAGTTTCAAAAAACAACGAAAAGTATTGTTTTCATGTTATCTGTATAACATATATATATAATTGAAGTATTTATACATAAAAATAATTATTCCAAACTGATTCTAATTTGAATCTTTAAGTAAATATATACTTAGAAGAGGCTATTTATTGCAAACAGTCCTCTTCCTCGTATACCGAAAATTTAATGTCTTTCAGGGTTTATTCATTACGCAATGATACTTCGCGGTGTAACGAAAATTTATGTGAGTAATCTCTCTGAAAATGCCTTAGAGGCGAAAAAATATCGAAGTCATCGTCAGTGACAGCGTGATATCGACAATACATAAAATATATATTTTCCATGCTGGGGACAGATAATGGTGAATTAATGGACCTGAAATAGAAAGTGATGCCTGAGCAACTGGATGGAACTAAACATATTATGCTGAGCTTCTTAGCTTAAGTATTTCTTTTTTATCAAGATTATATTTTTTTTTATTCGCTTCGGGTGGTTTTTTTTTTAATCTGACTAAAAGAGTCTGTCGGAAAGTTTCTGAGTTGTTTAAATTGATGTTAGACGAAAATTCAATAATCTATAAAGAGCAAATTTCTTTTTAACTTGAAACGTATTAGTCCTTTTATTAATCCATCATTTGAATATTTAACACTATTTATTTTAAAAGTAAGGATTTATAAACGAATTTTACTATTTTACTGTGCAAATATTTTATCTGTGCTTTTAATGGGCTTAAATTTAAAAAATAGTTATTTCAGCAGAGAGTGATGCTATCACTCTAATTTATTTTATATAAAGCATGGTTGCATTATTTTAATCCCAATATAAATAACGCTTAACAAAATTAGCAGTAATTCTCCAACATGCTTATTAGGTTACATACTGATTTCGAATTAGCTTTAATATTCTTAAGGTAAGATATTTATTTAAGAAAATAGGCTAAAATAATATGAATTCTTCAACATCTCTCTCTTAAATTTTTTATAATTTCTCAAATCTGAAATAGCTAATTTCAAACTTTCTTTTTCAAATCTGAAATACATCATTTCAATAAAAAAAGAAAGTGTCTTATAACTTAAATCAATTATTATTTAATCTATACATTATATATATTATATATTGTTATGTATATTATTTTATATATTGTATGCTTATTTGTTTTTAATTTGCTAATATAATTAAGGTGAAATTCTTTTGAGTTAGTATAAGATACGATAATTTATTATGATTGTACAAACTTAATTAAACTTAAAGAATGCATTTGATATTATACAGATTTTTGAAACTTTTGTAAGGATCCTGAATTTATAATTCATAACTCAGTTTATCAATTCAATTTCGTTTTTATTCGTTATATTGACTTAGACAAAAGTAACATTAATGTAGTCAAGTAAGTAACAGAACACAGTATACACAGTAGTAATGGTCACAGCTCTAAAATATAAAATAGGGCTCTAAGAACTGTCTCTATACAGGAATGAAATCCGTCTCCTTTCACATGACTAAAGCTCAAGTTTTCTTGTTGACTAATACAAATTAATAATTACGGTTTCAATTTTGTTGTTTATTTATTTACTTTAAAATCTTCTAAATATTTTTGAGACTTATCTTAAATCATTTTTACATATATGTTTTCTCATACTTTGTTATTGTATTTAGTTAGATAATTATAAGTAAGGAATTTATCATATTTTTCTGTGTAATTGTTCTAGGTTGTATAAATTTCTGATTTAAAAAAAATAACTTATCAAATAGTAACTATTTCAGTTTCGCAAGGATCCATCATACTCTCGCGCTTTGTAGTTTGGAATTTTCTAGTCATATTGTAAGTTTGGGTTCTGACTCAAAAAAGCAGTGTGAAATACTGGGGATAACTGCATTTTAAAATTAACTGCATCTATTAATTAATTTCATGAAGTTGTGTGACTTGCATTTTCTTAGTTCTCTTCATCACACCTTTTGTGTACAGGAGAGAATGAGTAGCAAGTGTAGAGGGATGTTAATTCAATTTTAATCAACCAATATGTTTCTTAAGAGAAACATTGCTTTAGTATTTTTTCAATAAATTAACTCAAAAGTGAATTTTAATTTTATATAAAAGCCTAAATGTAAGCCACGTGATAAAAGTACTGGCTTTAATCATGATGTGTCATCTTACATATACTGATAGTATGAATTGGTGACTGATAAATATATGATTGTGTTCATTGTTTCATTGTTTAACTGTTCCTGTTAAAATAATTTAATTTAAAATGTTGCTTGAGAACAATTTTATGAATATTTTTAATACCTACAAACGCTTCATAAATCTCAATCTTGTGAATATTCTGATAGCATACGTAATGTCTTGTACAGATTCAGATTTAAAACTCATTCATTATATTAGGCAATATTAACTGATTTTGAAATTTGGATATTGAAATTTATATTATTTATTCTATTTTGGAAAAATTAGCTAAATTTTCTTTCAGAATGATAATGGTAACCCTTACTGAAATTGTTTTACTTCCCGAGACTGTTTCAGGTTATTGCTTACCTTTGCTCAATAAAAGCTCTAGAGTAAAAGCTAATGAAACATTGTTACTTCAGACAGTTGAGCAATTACAGACCAAGAAAAACGAATGTTCTTGACCAATGAAATGGCTTAGTTTGATCATCAAAGGCTCAGATACTTCTTAGATTCCCCAATTAAGAGTATCTGTCTCTTTTTATTCTCTCAGATACTCTCGAGAAGCTTGTTAGGCAATTCAAACTGGTTCTAAGCAAAATTGAGTAAGAAAAGGATATATATGTGATTTCGAATTCTGCCCTTCTTTGGAGTACAAATCTCTCACAAAAGTGAATTTTATTTTACAATTAGTTGTTTTAAGAAATAAAGCAATTTTTTTTCGAATCTTATATATCTATTTCAAATAAAATTAATATTGTAAAAATTTCTGTTTCATTTTAAGAAGCTACAATTTATTTATTATTTTTACTTATCACAAAATCTATTAATAGCAGATCATATAAATGTCCAGTTAGCAAATTAACTATTTATTTTGTTATTTAAGGGAACAGTATTCTGTATTTTTCTGTATCATTCAACTGATGAATAGGCTTTCCAATTACAGGAAATTTGGTATTGATTATAATCTTTAAATATGTTGCTCTTTCTCTCTATCTCTAATTGAACTCTTGTATTTACAGAAGAATTAAAACTGTAGGAATTCTTCATAATAAAAGGTCTTTTCAGCCTTACATTGTTTCGAATAGATTCTATACTAACTTATTAAAAATAATGTTAGGTTGCATTTACATTAATTTAATGTGCTCTATTTCAATAAAATGAATATTTCATATCGGTATTGTTAACCAATCGCTTGTAAATATTTTAACCACACAATAAATAAAGAAAAATGATCCCAGAAAATCTTAAATCTCAGAATTATTGATCAAAGTATCTTAAATTTATTTATATTGCAATTTAGATTCAAAGTATGCTATTTTTAATTGCTATTAGCGTCATGGCAAAGATGTATGAAAATTGTCAAAATGTATCTGATATGAATTCAAGACTGTCCCTATCAATATAATTTCAATTGTAATTACAGAAATTTGAGCTAATGTCTTATGTAAATCATGATACATAATATTCTTCTTAATTTTTCAATATAAAGTTATTATACCATTCAACTACAATATATATGTAAATAAACAGTAATGTAAATTCTTTTATTATACCTTTTCAGTAGTAATAACTATCAATACTTTTTAGTATTTCTTGTATCAGCAATGCATGTGATACTACATTCTTTTCTCCGTATTTAATGATTGGTAAAAATAATCTGTTAAATAGTATAAAAGTTTAAGAATATGTCGCATAGAATTTTTCACAAAAAATGAATGTGACAGGTTAAATAAATGAAAGTAATTAGTCTTAGCAAATGAAATGAATAAAAATACTTTTTTTTCGTATTAGGTTTTAAGACACTCAGAACTGTAGAAAAGTGCTTTTAGACATAAAGGTTATTTTAATCAAAATGCTTTACTTCATTTGAATGTAAAAACTTATCACTCGAATGAATTAAATGTGGATAATAACATAGTTTAATTTCTCCATTACAGAACAGATAAAACGTAAATGAGCAACTACACAAAACGTGCTTGGGAAATATTTAACAGCTGAATTGGAAAAATTATTACAGAGATAAAATATGTTCCATAAAACTTCAGTTACTACAAGTGCTAAACTTTATAAATATGTATTACATTAATGTAATAAAAGCTATTTAAGTTGTAAATATAATTAAACTTAGAATAATCTCAATTTATTTCAATTCTTAAATATAAAAAAAATTAAATCTAGCCTTTTCTTTTCAACAATTTGCTTTGTTGAAAACCATTAATATAAATGTTTCATGTAAAAAACAATCATAAGAATATTAATTATTGTCTTCTGATATCTTAAATAGTCACGACTTTTTTTTTTTTTTTGTAAAAAAAATCGAAGCATAATATTATTTTTGGAAAAAAGGTTTGTTACTTTATTTTATTTTATTTGCTTAAAAACTTGTTTAAATCTAACCGTATAACATTATGTGATAGTTTTTTGAAAATGTATTTGATTAATTTTTCTAATATTATTTTTGTTTAGCAATATATTAGAAAGAAAATAATTTTACATTAATGTTTCTTGTATATAGTTTATTCTCATCAGAAAAAGGATTAATCTGATATATTTTGCTTTCCCAACTTCAACAAATGTAATGCTACTAGAGTCTCTACGTTTCCCATATTTTGCTGTATTTCATAATCAAAACTCCAGTAACTGACAAGGTTAAACAATATGTATTTCACAGCATTACTGAGATTTTCTTGCAAGCTTTCAATAATTTTTAATAGAAAAATCTTTGATATTATTACTAAATGTATGATCCTCTAAACTAATTCCTTTTGTTTACCTTTGAGAGATAACATTAGGCAACTTATTTTTTTCAAATTGGTATTGGAAATTTACTGAAGATAAAGTGACAATTACCTATAAGGGAAGTTACCTCTAAAATAACAAAGAATTTTGAATTCTTGTTGAATCAGTCTTGTTTTCAGGGGAGAGAGAGGGAAATGGACCATCTTCATTCATGCTAATTTAAGAGTCCATCAATTTTCACAATTTATCCCAATCCATATAAGCAAAACGAATTGCTTCTTTGATCATAATATTTATGCGCGTTTCTTATTTTGTCTCAATTTAATTATTTCGTATTATTATGAATAATTTACTTTTATAAGAATGAAAATAAGAATAAAAATTACTGTTAGTAAGAAGAAAAAGATATATTTCTTATTTATAACATAAAATTCAATTTCTTTTCATTTTTAAAAATATAATTTGCATTATACCCTTTTCATACCATAGGATTTCATGCAAAAAGTAAGATTAATTTTCAAATTAAAAAACAAAATTAAATGTATTAATATAAGGTTTACATATTATTATAATTTTTTTGCATTAAATTGTAATTTTTTGGCTGGCACACTTTGAACAAAAAAAATGAGAGTGTACTTAATTAGCTCCCTCTTTTCACATGTCATACATAACATTTTTACCCAAAAGATATATATATATATATACAAACATATATATATAAATATATATATATATATACAAACATATATATATAAATATATATATATATATACAAACATATATATATAAATATATATATATA
>BMAW01118866.1:0-32472 GCA_019974015.1 Nephila pilipes
AGCTGGTAAGCCCCTCTCCTAACTTCCACAACACTCCAATGGGAGGACTTTGAGCCACAACAGATTTAACGTGCATCAGCTCCGGCTACATGACAGATCTTTAGTATAGACGTAACTGTTTTGTTTCGTACAGGGTATCCATCAAAAACAAATAAAAATATTTAATATGTGGTCCAATATTATTTTCGATGTAATGCAGCAACATAAAGCAAACTTCATTTGCTCTTTGTTAGCAGTAGTCTCATCATTCATGTAAAATATCGATTTGTTAGTTTTCAGATCTTTTAAACCAAAACAAAATGAACTCACAACTGCCGTAAATGAAAACCTGTTTTGAATCGGTATATTTTGCAGAGGTAGACTTTGTATAAAATAAAATGTAATGGCTTCAACATCCTGTTCTCTTTACAAAGATCTTGAACTATTGCATGCAAGAAACAATTAATGCAGTGACTTCTGTTATTTTTCTAATGAGCGACAATTACACTATATTGTTTGAACAGGAAGGGATGCAGTGACTTGAAGAACATTTGCTCAGATTGCGGATCTACCTTTAAAGGTACGTTTGCGACAAAAAAAAGTATACTTGGAAAGGTTTTGTCTTACGTTATTTTTGAAATGCTAATTCAATTTACAACGCTGTTATCCTGGTATTATTATTTACAATATACCTAGAATTTTAATGAAGGAAGATTAATTTAATTGTTTAAGACGAAAGTCCCCTTCAAAATATATTAAATATCAACATAAAATTTATGTATTATTCAAAATGGAAAACTTGACGTAAACTTCAAATTTAAATTCAGCTTTAGAAATGAATGTGATTAAACGTTTAATTATGAGATTCTTAGTTTAAAGAGTTGGTAGTTTTAAATGGCTTGCATGGTTATCTGATTTCACATTTTAAATTCCTTTGATGTAAATTAAGCAAACAAATTTTTTTAGGAACTGCTCAGTTAATTTTACAATAGCATTTGAAAGTTTAATTAGGAAAGTAAATATTTACAATTGTACTTAATGAATAAACTTTGATATTCGCTTGAATTAAATAATACAAAAGAGACATTTTGCTCATTAATTATGTATTCAAACCTAACACATTAGTAACAAAAAATTTTACTTGGTTTTGAAGACTTGTTAAATTTTAAAAATGCTTTTAACTTCTATAAATTAACATTAGATTCAAAATTACATTGTTTCAGAATTATTTGGTACTGAACTTTACTTATATTTTTATTCTTTTTCAGAGCTATTTAGTTCTATTTTAAATAACTATTTATTAAACCAAATTCGCTGATTAAGATTATTTGCATTGTCATTTAAATGAATATTAATTTTTCTTCTTTTGAAAGACACTATGCTTTTGTATAATGTATTTTAAAGTAATCTTCATACATTATATTTTGAATTGATTTTAAAACGTTAGGATAAATTAATGCTTCAATAAATAAATTCCTAATTGCATTAAATTGCATTGAAGCGTTTTATTAAAAATGTAGGAATCTTCTAACGAGTTCTGAAGCGCATTTCCTTTTAATTAACCTCTGCGACTATTTTACAATGATATTTGATATAAGAGCCTCACAATGAGAAATAATTGTAATATATATAAATTAGAATTTCTATATAAGAAGTGTAGTGAATAGGATGGGAAGAGATATAGGAATCAGTGAGATTAACAGGCTTACTATATTAGTACGAATTCTTGTGAGACAATATTCTAAGAGTATATACTTTACTCGGATTCCGTTACTAGAATTCTAATGGAATCGGATCCAGTGAACTGAAGACTTCTGTTTTATGTTACGAAAATAGAACTCTTAATTTTAATACTTTGTTATGGAAGCGATTAATCGAGCTCTTAATTATTAATTTGTTTTGATACAGCTTTTTCCAACTGTGTGAAAACTTAGTGTTACATAATTCCCATGCCATAGTGCCGTCATTCTGATAGAGGGCGCTGCTTGTGCACGATGAGCTTTTAGGGCGTTACTTGTAAGCGAAGAGCTCAGTATTAGGCAAAAAATTAAAGTGTAAGTTATGGAAGGTAGAGATAACCTAATAATGTATCACTTGCTAATATTTTACGTTGCTTAAAATAAATTTGTTTAGTTTTATGAGGAAGTTTTTCTTACACTTAACCTCCACACGAACCATCTGCAACACTGATTAAACATTTGGGTTGTCTCTAATACACCTAATGACGTCAGTTCATTATACTCTTTGAATAGAATTTTGAATTACGAATGTAAAATAACTGATACATTTGTAGAATATTAATAATATTTTGTTGCTGTAAAGATTCTTTTGAATGTTTATAATATATGATTTCTTACACAGTTTTTGACAAAGTCAGACGTTTTAAGCCAATTTTCAATATCTATTCATCAAACCATGTTTATTGTAACTGTCAGTTTTTATTTCATTACGATCTTTTTTTGTTTTCTAGCAAGTTGCAGATTACATTTGCACATTGTTATAACTTTACCCGCCCAGTATACTGTACAATAAAATGTTATCAAAACCTTGTATGTGTTCCTCAAATGCTCATAAAACAAAATAAGCATAAGCATGCAACTAGAGTAGTTCATCACAGCTTAACTAGCATTAACTAACTTTGTACTGTATTAATATATCCAACTTTAAACTATCATTGTACTGTATTAATATTTTGTGTTGTATTTTTTTATCATTTTACAAATACTCAATTAAATTAAAGATCAATACTTGAGTTTAATTTTGAATATGCCAAAATAACAAAGTTTTTTGTCAAATACTTATATCGTCAACACAAATTCGGAATATGCGTAAACAAACATAAAATACGTGTTTTAACGTTTAAAATTTTCTCTAAAGTGATTTATCTTTGGTCTCCTCACTAAAACCGCTTTGATGCTCCATAATTTAGTGGGATTATGATGATACTGAACGTGCCGGATTAAAGAATGTTTATTGTACAAACTCAAATCATCGGTCCGATAGGGAATATATAATATACATTGTTGAAAATAGTTGTTGAGACTAAAGAGAGAGAAGGGGAGGAGAGAGAGAAAAAGTCTTAAATAATGTAAAATGTTGAATGATCAACTAATGTGAATGGATTTGGTTCAACAAAGGGAATTCGAGATAACTTAAGCGATTTGTTTCAACTCTCCTACCTTCCAAATCAAATCATCATTATTCAGAATTCCAGACCATTTCGAATACAGAGCAAACGATACTAGAGGTAAATATTTGTGATCGTGTAGCGAACTGTTATTTAGCTTGGCTACTTAGTATTATTTCATATAGTAAGGCAGATTTACATGAGAGCATTCAATTTAATGATTTTCAAATTCATCTATTGATCATAATGAAATTATCGTTCATATAATTATTAGTAAAACATGAATATAAAGGAAAATTATGAAAGTCTTATAAATTGAAAAATAGATGGTCCTTGAATTCATGAAACTATTTCAAGAATACTCTTTTAGTAATTTTCATTGAGCTTCCTCGCTGTTGGATCAGTCGCAGTGGACCAGATTACTTGATGATCCACAACTGGCCACCTTGTGACGCCCGCCCGACCCGGGCGTCCTCTTGTGCCATCACGAGATTCAATTATTAAACACTACGACACAAATAATTACAGAATCACCAAAACAATTCTTCAACAATTTATTAGTATATATATTTACTATGACAGAAATGGCTATGCTCTCCCAGGTAAGCTTTCTAATACCTTAGTTCAACCCACCAATAGTAATCTAATAGACTCTTACCACTAATCCTTCCTCGACTGCAACTCAGACTCTGGAGCAACTGTTGAAAACACTTGGCAATATCCTTCTAACAGCAATATCTACTCGAACCCTCTATTGTAATCTTTAATTCCTCCTTCCACTTATCTATCGCTTCAGCTTCACCTCTCCTACAGTCTCTCTCTCAGATCCCCTTTCAGATACTCTACTCCTTCCGACGGAGTTTATATATTTCTTAACTCAACCACTTCCCTTTATTCCTAACTGCTTTACATACTAACTTTACGTATCACGTTTCATTTTTGGTTGGGCAAAGGTTCTTTAGTGAAAGCAATCAATCTCAATTGAAAGTCCCTAAGGTTAGTGAAGAGAAACCGCAAATAGCCCAATGTCACAACCTAAGTCCCCTGATATGGACCCATGCGATTTCTTCCATTGGGTATTTGTTTCATATATAAATTAAATGCGCTACCATTATTCATAAATTTATTTGAGATTAAACAATGGATTTCAGCTGCTGTACAATCAATTACGACTTACACTTTGCAACAGGTTTGGTACGAATTTACATATCGAATTGGCATTATATGCTTAACCAAAGGGAATTATATCGAACATTTGCAAGAGACACTTCTAAATTTTCCTTTTGCATTCATGTATTACTCATCGTTCTGTATCATTTATTTATAAAAATATGGATCGGATGAATCATTTTGAATAACCCTGTATTTTAAATTCTATTTTAATAATTATTTACAGAAAAATATTTCTTTGGAAGAAAATTTTTTTTTTGACAACCCATCTTTTACAAGCTTTTTTTAAACTTGTTATGTTCATACGGATGTGTGTCCTTGCTGTACAGAATTTATACTCATATTTTCTTTCACTTTCTATAATTTTATCCAACTGAAATTTTGCAGACTTATAACTTTGACGGTAATATAATATTGTGGTACGATAAAGCAGTGATAGACTTGGGGGGGGGAATACTGGGGACTTTGTTCTCGGAATTTAACTCACTTCCATACTTCTATCCTAAATTTTGATAATGTGTATTCTCCGATGATATTATAATACTGTAGTATGTACTAGCAAGTGACAGACTTAGGGGTTTGTATTCAATAATATCTAACGGAGTTGAATTTTGCGCACATGTTTATCTCCCATAAGTGCATTTTTGTTTTAAATTTCCATAGTGAAAAGAATTAAATATAAATATAACTAAAATGTTTTATATCAAGCCTTTTTTTATGGACAACTACTTATTTCCTTTAATATGTTTAGATTTGTCCATTTCAAATAAGTGCAAAATCCATTGCTGAATTATAAAATGTTTCAATTTTTCTAAGTATTTTTTTGTTTTAAATTGTAGAGAGATTTACTGAAAGAGAGAAATATTTTAGCAGTAAATACTATTATATAGATTAATATTCCCCAATCACTATAGGGAAAAAAATGAACCCTGATCTATATTTTATCAATTACCTAAAAATACCTCAAAATTCATTTTGCTTTTATAATATTTATATGCATACATATATATAATTTGATATGCAAATGGTCATTAATGTTATACTTAAATAGAAAATGTGCCCAAGTTACTTAAGAAAATAATTTCCTTAAAGAAGGGGCGAAAAAAGCAACTAGATTAATCACTACTTTGGATGGAGTTTATTTACAAAATTGAATTCTAAGAATTGAAATAAAGTTTATTTAATCAAATCAATTCACCTTGAAACTATTCATGAAACATATAGCTAGGGCTCTCTTTAACAACGATTAAAGCGCCTTAATAACAAGCCAGAGATGCAATCTGATTTGGCTAAGTTGCTAAGACCACTGCAAAAAGCGATCGTACATGTTTTTATGGGATTCAAAGATTGAAAGTCCGGAACATCGCCGGAACTCAAGATCAACAGGCCTTCCTCGCCAAGGGGTAGAAAAACATCACTATCATAGATGTTGAGACCCAGGGCAGGAAAACCAGATGGCGGCATAACCCTGACCTATTGTTTACATGCACCCCTGACATAAAAATTTGCCTCTGTGTGTCTAAATACAAACCATTCATGAATGACAACTAGTGATATACCAGATATTATATATGTGTCAAATAGACCCGCAATATCAACTAAAGACGTAGATGACGTCAGTGGGAAACTGCTCAAAAGCGAAACTCAGTGCAACAGTATATGGCGGTTCTCTTCAACAATGATGAGAGAAATTTATATGCCTTAATAATTGCCTGAGAAATAATCCCTTTTGACCTAGTTGTTAAGAGCACTGCAAAAAGTTACTGAGCAAGTTTTCCTTGACCAAAAATTTGAAAGTTTATAACACCGCCAGCATTGAAGGTCGACTGGCCTTCCTTGCCACAGGGTATAAAAATATCTCCTATTGTGGTAGGAAAATTTCGCTATCACTGAAATATGTTAATTTACAGGGTCATAGTAACACAAAATGCTTTAAGAGGTTAAAGCTGACGAAACAACGTTTCTTTAATTTAACAAATAATAATAAGCATAATCTATAGAAATAAATTTTTCTCAAGTATTGCAATTGATCATATTTGTCTTTTTTTTCACGCTTATTACGTACTTGAATATTGTTTATTTTCAAAAATATGAAATTTTGAAATTGGATGAATAATTGTGAGTAACCCTGTACAATGAAAAGTACCTCAACCAAGTAACGTTAGAAATTAAAAACATGATTGTTCAGTGTTCTTTAAAACAGGATTAAAATTAAAATTATTTTCTGATCATTATATTCACAATTAACATCAAAACATATATAAGAAAGATATAAGTTTACCTTATAACTATTTATGCCTATCATACAAACAGTAATATTTTAACATGCTATTTCATTTGATTCATTAAAATGTTTTCAAGCAGCTATTGAAATTTTTATTTGATACTATAATAAATATTTCCTCTGAACTTTTTGAAACTTCTTGAACCCAATTAACGAACTCGCGTACGAGGAGAAGGTCGCCGAATTAGTAGTTAAAATACAATAGTATTAAAAATAAAGAGATTTAGCATATTTAGAAATATTTCTCAAAAAGAACTAAATGGAGGGTAAAACCAATATTTTTAATCAAAGGTATAAATTTTTAAATTCAATTATGTAAACGTATACTTGGGAGTGGGCTGAGCATTTAGAAAAAAATACTTTGGAAGCGCACACACCAATTTTAGCGTTTCGTCCGCTCTCACATCTTGGAGACTTTCGAGGTGTGTGAGCGTTAAATTCGCCTTTTGAGAAGAGCAGTTGGAATAGTTTATGAATGACGACTCTCGTCCACATGGGCTCATTTGGCTTACAAATTTCTGGGAAGTGATAATATTCACCGGTTGGAGTGACAAGGTCTTAGTCTTATTGGGCGTATTTGAGACGATTTCGGTTGAGCAATTCGCAACTCGCTTCCCCTTTCTCAGAGCCATTCAACGTGAAAACAGCGTTTATGGAGGAGTGGGATTGACTCATGAAGTGGTCACCGGAACTCATAAACTTTCTCTTCCCCAACATGACTTTACGTGAGGAAAGCTGTACAACTTATAAAAGACCTAAATAGTTATACAGCTTGCCTTATTTTTGCGCCTATCTTTTAGACTTCTCCGCGATGTTGAACCGTACTCTTATGCGTGTTACTCTTATGTTGAGCGTGTGAAATCTTATGTGTATACCGTAATTGTTGTATGATATTTGTATATCATATTATACAAACAATTTTGCAAATGGGATTTTTGAATGTCATTGAAAATGACCAAAACTTGTTGGAAGGATAATAACGGGTAATGAATTGTAACTTCTTACTTATGATCCTTAAACGAAAAGCCCATCCTTACCGAGAGCCAAAAAAACTCGAATGGACAAATCAAAATTCAAAGCAATGATAATTGTGTTTTTTTTTCAATATCTATGAGATTGTGTACTTTCACAGAGTTCCTGAAGGTCAAACTATTAATCAATACTGCCACCTTCACGTTCTTGCTGAACTCCGTGCAAGAATAAGAAAAAAAACCAAACGAATTGTGGAAAGACAAATCATTCCGCATTATCTGTCAGAGGATTCTGGCTAAGTAGAGCATCCCAGTGTTAGACCATCCGCCTTATTCGTCGGATCTTCTGCCATGCGACTTTTATCTGTATCCTACAGTGAAATCAGCATGAAAAGGAACAAGATTTGAGTCTGTTGAAGCTGTGAAAGAGAAAGTGGCACGCGCCTTGAAGGAACTGACAGAAAAAGACTTCTAACACTTTCGAACAATGGAAGATTCGCATAGAGTGTTGAAGGGATAGAGCAGGTGTGTAAATTGAAGGTGATAGATAGCAAATATGTGTGAATTCAAAATGAAAGGTTTTACACAGCATATGTATCAATATCTTTTTTAACAGCCACACCTTATATTACGTTTCTTTAAAATCAAATATATTAATTTCCTAAATAATACGCTCCTAATAATTGAAAGATTTTATTTTTTTTTTTAAATAAATCTATTTTCATAACTCTCATTTCGTTAAACTCTCTAAAGTACTTCTAGAGAAGTTTAAACAAAAGTGAAGATTATCTAGATTTTGAACACTAGTGATGTCTTTTGAAGCATACAGAATACGAAACAAACTTTATAATTTATGTATTCAGGTGTCTCAAAGTTAAAATATAGTCCAACTGTTAATCAATCTTACATTCGAAATCTTGCCTTAGCTAGAACATTTAGTTTATGAATACCCAAAGCGATATAAAATATTCAATAATTATAAATCTGGGGGAGCTGCACTTACTAATTCATGGCATAGAAAGCAATTTATTTATTCTCTATGATTTACCAGAACAAAACATGCGGTTTGAAATTTCCAAACAACATCCTTTTCTGAATTGACAGCAAATGTCACGCAATGCAAATAGGATTATTTATGAATGTCTAACGAACTATTTTACATGTTGGCAAATTTGTATTTGTATTTGTTCAAATAAACAGATATCCATTCTACCATAATTTTGACAAACTTTACGTACATTTAATGATTATACATGTTTGGGAATCTGTGGTAGAAAATATGAATGAATAATTAGTTTATCTTAGAGGAATTAAACTCTTTTAGTTAAAGGGAAGAATATTTGAAGTGAAATTCGGATTTGAATTTGCTTTCTCAATTCTGTTTGATATTTATATATTTGAAGCAAGGGAAGATAACTTGATGTTTATATGAGTTAGAGAGAATCTTCACATTTTCGATATCTTAGTTTAAATTTCTTTGAAAACATTTCTAAATAAAATATTTTTTATTCAATTTCTGACCATATAATGGTCAATTTTAGAAAAGGAAATAAGTTACGATCTTAAAATAGAGTATATGAATGCTAATGCATTTTGGAACTTTAAAAATACTTTATATCCAACAATCATTTAACCCTATACAGCGTATCGCAGTTATGAGCAATTGATCTTATCAAACTCAAATAGGCAGTCGTGAGAAAATATATAGCATTTTTTGAAAACAAAATAGTTTAAGCAGAAAATAATAATTTTTATTATATTATTTGCTGTTGTAAGAAAAATGTTAAAAGAGTATTTATTTTACATTTACAATATGGAATAAATGTTCAATTCTATTGGAAAAAAGATTAATAATAATACATTTTAATCATCAATTCTTATTAAAATTCGGAAGATTCGAAGACTGTAACTTGATTTATTTCTTAATCAGTAATGTATTTATAAAAATTATAGTTAATAAAACAATGGATGTAACCATCTAAACATGCATACCATAGTTCTAAATTAAAGATTAAGTTTAACATAACATAGCATGTATCCTTATAGATAGCGTCAGCTATTTAGAGCATTCATAGCACTTCTATAGTTGCAATATCCTTATTGTAATCCCGTCTATACAGAAATCCAAATGATATCTTTTAAAGTAGAGAAAGATATCCTTGAAATTCGAGAATTTGCTGAATATTCCAGATCATAGTTGAAGTAGTGGGATATCCCTCTAATGACAGCGAATAATATTATTGTCCTAAAGTACTATCAATGTTATGGACATGATTTAATGTCACAAACATTATGAACACTACATAGGATATTGCAATTTAGATAGTAAAAAAACAAACCCAAAATGTCAATAGTAAAATATTACAGCTCAACGATAGACTAACAACTTAATTAAAAGATATATCTAAGTTATTTCCTCAACTGTAAAACCAACAACTACTTCAGTCGAGACATAACAAATGATATCAAATTTGTGCATAAAGGCAGTTTTTATATTTAAAATTGAAAGCAAATTACCCTTTAAAGAAGAATTATTGAACTCTAAGAAAACTTAGCAAAGATTTCAGGATAAGTGCTCGATTTGCATATATTTCGGGGAGGGGGGGTGTTTCTTTTCTTAAAAATCTGGTAAAAAATAAAAATAGCTTAAAAATATGCCTAAAAATATTTTTTTTTATTCCCAATACTTCTATATGGCAAAAGCGTAAAAGAATAAAAAGAGGAATAATCTAATCTTTCCCTTGTAAAAAAATTGAACTGAATATGAATTTCCAATACTATAGCTTAAATTATTATCATGTAATATATCATGTACTTCACCACATATTTAATTAGACGGGCTAGATAGTGTTTCTATTGAGAAAACTCTTAATATGTTTAAAATCAAAGAATTTAGTTTAATTACTGCAACAGGAAGACCATACAGGAAAACAAAATACAAAAACTTTAATATACATATAAACAGAAAAAGTATAAGTAGCGATGGCTACTTATATTTGACTAAAGTGACTACTAAACTATTGATGACTGCTAAAGCATCAGTCCGCATCTTGTCTCTTCTACTCGAGGATTCTCGTATGCAAGAAAAATTACGAGTTTGGAATATCGCCTGAGAGGTATTTATAGCGACATCCAACTATGGTATTGCCTACTAACCCGCTCTATAATCACAAAAAAATGAAGTTTTTTTTTTTTAATCCAGCTGAAAATTTTTGAATAAAAACTAGTGTTCTGCACGATCATAATCTGCGTAGTTAGACAGTTAGTTGCGCACACCACTTCTGTTTTAATCAAAAATTCATATGGCTGCTTGAAAATTCATCACTTTTTTTTTACTTATAATGATAATAAAATTTCATTATCAATATATTTTCCTTTAATTTCGAATAAAATATTATTTTTTGCTTATTTTTTTTTCTCTTTTCCCTCTTAAAAGTGGTGTTTTTTTTTAAAAAAAAAACTATTTGTATTACTTTAATCTTTTTTTTCTTTATTTTCAAAACGGTTTTAGAAAATTTTTTATTCATTTATTTTTTAATTAATCTTTTTTAACTTTTAGTTTTATAACTGAATATTGTATTGTCATTAAAACTGAGCTAGTATGCAAAATTTCAAGATTCTAGCTTATCTGGAATTGGATAAAAAGAATTGCTCCAAACTGATACCCCCCCCCGCACAATGCAAGGTAAAAGCTAAAACACAGTACAAAACAGTTAAAGAGTTTTAACTATATTTTCGTAGTTTCTTATCTAACTGAATATAGTGAACGAGGTAGCCTAATGTTCATGATTGCGAACCAGCAACCATTTTTTTTTCCCTCTGAATCGTGGGTAAACTAAAATTTCATTTCAAAATTATAAAAGAAAATTCTTAATTTAAAAATATTTCATCATTACGTAAATGTTTCAATAGAACCAACATTCAAATAAGCGACAGAAAAAAAAACATCAAATAAGAAGTGTTTGAAAAAGTTTAAAAAATTATTATTTCAATTTTATGTTTGCTGTTTTAAATCGAAAATTTCAGATTTATTCAAAAGAAAAATTTCCTAAAGAAGCAAATTTTGAGCGTTTAGAATTTGGAGACTATTATATTTATTTTCCTTGAAAAATGAGCAGATTTTGGAACTTAACCAAGCACATCGAGCCAGAAATTCCAAAATAATATGTTGCATTTGTTTTGAAAGTAGTGTAACACAAGTAATTGCTCAAAATTTTAATTTCTAATATTTTTGTAGCTTATTTAATGTTTATTTAATTCTATCATTAACAATCCAGTATAAAATACTTGACTTTAAAACTCTTTTGCAACAGTATAGAACACGAGAAAATCACATTAACTATTAAACCTTCTTTTGAAGCTGTAAAACGCTTTAGTTTTCAAAAAAGAAAAGTTACTTCTGTAAATTATACCTAAATCTGAAGCGTAAATGCACCTCCATTGGTTGTAAAATAAAAAAGTAAGATTTCGGGTCAAATATTCTGAAGTCTTAGACTGCAATGATTTAGTGAAAGTTTTCAAAATGAGAAAATGGCGAAAGAAAAGGTAAACAAAAATTCGAAAACTTGTTTGTCTCTCTCGTTCTAAGAATGATTATGATTGCATAACAAAACTCTTATTCTCAACTAGTTAATGAAATAAAAGAAAGTAATAATCCTTCATTTTTTCTTTTTTCTTTCTTTGCTTATTAACTAAAGAGAAGTTTGACATGAAATTTCAATCATGATAATAAGATCATATTATCTTCAAGAATTTTTATTAAAGGCACATTAAAATCTAAATGAGAAATATTAGATTTTGTACGTAAGCTTTAATTCCTTCATTTAATTAATAAAATTGTTAATTAAACTCCTTTTTAAGAGATATAGTTAGAAAATAGTATTAGAGTTAGTTTCATTTCAGTACTCTAACGTATTTTGAATTATTCATAGAGAAAATTAATTGCGAATTTCTCACGAAACTTGTGTGTGTTCCTTATTGGAAAAATTTAATTCTTGTTCACTTTGAAGATTTTTATTTGCATCTTAGAGGTCATTTCACAACACATTTCCCTCAAGATATGATATTCTATCTATTAACTTGTCACTGAAGCTCCCATCTACCGGCCGTTTCGATTTCGTCAGCATAATGGAATTTCTACTACCGTTCTCAAATCTTAATTATTTTATCTATTTGAATGCAAAAGAAATGCGTCCGAAAGAGTAAAAAAATAATGAAGGTTTCTGCAGAATTTTATTTTTCCTCAGATACTTACGAAAACCTTTTGCGATAAAATATTGAAAAGCCGTCGGGTGGCAATTTTGTCTCTGACTAAAACAATATCACCTTGGGCGGCCAATGAAAAATAAAGCTATCTAAACACATTACTACATCTGAAAAATTTGTATCTGCATTAGTCGAGAGGGTATCGAAAGTTTTATTTTCTGTTTCTTACAAGAATTTTTTTATGATATTCGAGAATGGTTCAAAAAGTACCCGTGATAGAAAAAGGGAATGGGTTCGGGATACCTCAACGCAATATAATCGTTTGATCATTTATCCTTTTTCTAAGAAGTCCTTAAGCACTAGCCACATCTCAAAAACTCCTCTCCTTAACTTTTCCAACCGATGAGGTAGATCGCTTTCGTCTTACTTGTAGCAGGTTTCCGGAGTATAATGAGAAGAACTGTAACAACTTGACTCAAAATGACAACAATAACTCGACACGGAGTAAATCAAATTTTGAATAGAATGCCTTTTGCTTTCAAATCAACGTCGTAGTTTCGAACCTTGATGTCACATTCGACCCGCTGTGTAGACTAGGCTGATACACGTTAAATCTGTCGAGGATCAAAGTCCACCCTTTGGTGTGGTGTGGAAGTTAGTATTGGGAGGTGTTAGTCCATGTGTCTTCCTCATCGCTTCATCAAGGTACAAAATTACGAGATCCGTCTCCAATAGCCATCGTATTGCTTCTAGTGCGACGTTAATAAAACCACTCATTTACTCCCTTCCAAATCATCACTAACCAATGAATCAGTGTCAAATTTACTTTTGTGCCCTTTATATAGTGGTATCACACAATGATAACATCAATTTATCTTAAAAACACCATCTGTCTTTTCAAAAACGGTTACTTTTCAACCATCCTCGTAGAATTGTTTTTGTTTGTTTTCTTCACATCTTTTTTTTTTATATATATAGCTGTAAAATCCTCAGTGTTAGCTAAACTGTTTAGAACACCAACTTTACCCAAATCATGTTTCTCATCTAACATTTAAAGCAATATGAAACCTTATGTAACTTTGCTTAGTGATATCTTTGTTCAAAATATTGTGCTAACTAAATTTCTAACGAATTCCTTGAAAATTACAGTATCCTTTTTCATTAAATATAATCAAAATAAATGTACCTTATAAACGCATGAGAATTTGTAGCATTGTTAACCATTTATTTCATTCATCCGAATCGATCGAAATATTAGAACACTCTGTTTCCTAATTCCATACCGTCTTCTATTTGAAGTGTACAGAAACGTAGCGTTCCGCAGAAAGGAATATTTATTAATGTCTAACGAATCATTGTGCGCGTTGGTTAATTTGCATAATTTATTCAGATAAGCCTATTTGCACAATACCATCATTCTGAAGAACTTGAAAATTTAATTAATGATCACATTTGTTCGGAGAAATTGAAGCAGAAAATTAGGAAGTATAATATGTTATGAATATGAACTAGAAAATTTCTTAAACTTACAGTTTAGAGCTAAAATTTCATAGTAAATGCAATTTTACTAAGAAATCGGCTTTGTTTGCTCAACTCTCTTCTACAATAAAGAAACGAAATCGTTAGATATCTGAATGGATTTTGTGCATTCCAGATTTATTGCAATAATATTTTGCATTGTGTTCCGAATGTAATCAGTAATTTGGAAAGTAAAAGAAAAAAAAAAGAACATTTTAAAAGAATTTATCTCGAAGTAAATTTCATAAAATTTACTGAATTTGCGCTCTTTATATTCACCAGAAAATTAATTATGTACCACTTAGAGTAAATATAAAATTCACATTATGATTTGATAAATTCATTTTTTGTACTAATTTAAAGTCTTTCCTTTTAATTTATGGCTTTAAATCTCTTTATTTGATTTGATGCAAAGTAATGATTATGGAATTGTTAATTAATATATCACTTAAAGGCAACACTAGGGCTATTGGGAACAGTCCTTGTAATTTTGAACCTCAGTCAAGTAACGGAGACGGCACCTGAGGTGGCAGCCATTCCCCTACACACTCACATGTCACTCGCCAAGGAAGGACCTGAAGCCTTCTCAGATTTAACGTATATTAACTCTATTACACGGGGGATTTTGAGTGGCATCAAGCAGGAACCTAAGACTCTATGGAAACAACGAATAGCGGTAACGAATTCGCTATTAAGACCACTTGACTACCTCGGCCATTCGGTGCAAACCAGTGTTGTTATAGAACATAAATTCAGTAAGAAAGCTGACTTCCAAAATATTGCTCAATGTTGTGAATATAAGCGTCAATCTAAAAATAACAATAATTTTTAGATGTACCCATGACATATATTGTTAATTTTATTCTAAGGGCTCTATGTGATAAAATATAATTTCACCTTTTTTTAAAAAAAAATTAGTACTTAAATATTAAGGCTCCCGTCTACCCGCCATTTTGATTTCGCTGACGTAATGTTAATCCTATGGAATTACGACTTTAATTCTCACATTTTTACAATTTGATCTATTTGAACGCAATAAAGTGCTTCTGAAAGAACAATTAATAATGAAGGATTCTGCGGAATCACTTTGTTCCTCCGATTTTTAAAAATATTTTAAAATATTTTTTAAAGACCAGAAAACAACTAAACGAATCATTAAAATAGGGATAAAAATATTTTTAAAAAGCGGAGAAAAAAAGTAATTCCACAGAAGCATTCATTATTTTTTGCTCTTTCAGATGCACTTTATTACATTCAAATAGGTCGAATAGTAAAGATGTGAGAATTAAAGTCGTAATTCCATAGGATTAACATTACGTCCGCGAAATCAAAATGGTGGGTAGACGGGAGCCTTAAAAAATAACGTTTATAAATAAAGTGTTGTTATAATAAAGTGTGTATATATATATAAATGTAATGATGTTATAATGGTTATAAATAAAGTTATGTCCTTCATTTTAAACAAAGATTTATTAAGTCTATCATCTCCTTCACTTATAAATATTTTCACTATATAGTATAAGTCACACCTTAGTTTATTGTTTTAGTTCAAGATAAATAACAATATTTCTCATATACTAACATATCTTTAAAAAACATTACTTAAGATTTCTGATTTTTTGAATGTATCAGTTTCATAGAGATAATTATCTATTATTTAGTTAGTATTATTTTATGGGATGATGTATTATTTATAATTCAATGGGCTTGTAATAATTGTTAGTAATGTGTTTGAGATTTCTTACATATTAAACGCATTAATACACCATTATCATTTACAATATCGAATGCCGTTTATTATTATTTAATGTGCCGTGAAATAAGATTTTTTATCGTGCTTTTAATTACGATAACTTTATTTTATTAGTGATTTTGTTTCGTGCATATATTTCTTATCAGGGAAAGCATCTCAGAAGCAATGTCGTGGGGTTTGTTATGGAAATTATTTAATAATAAGAAGTGAAAGTTTACCTATCAATTAATTTTAAGAACTGAGATGTTAATGCTAAATAAATTTTTGTATTCAACTATTTTAAAATCTATCCTTGATCTTGCATTTTCAAAAAATACGTTTAAAAATATTTCAGTTCAAAATTTTTCTACCAAACCTTATAAATTTTTTATATGGTTGCTCAGGGTCTGTTCTCAACTTAGAACTGTACTCTCTCTCTCTCTCTCTCTCTCTCTCAGCAACTTAGAACTAGACATTGCTATCAATACAATTATTTAAAGATAAATAAATATATCTATATATATACTTAAATTAAACGATCCTTAAATTAAATATTAAATAATTTTGTTTTAAAACTTATGTGTAATCTTTTATTCCCTTCACAACATGTTAGAACTTTCATGAAAAAGAGAATATTGTATATTGAACACAACTTTACTAGTTTTTAAAACACGAAATTAAACATAAAAACAGCCATGTAGATTTGTAGTAATATCCAAATTCTGGTATTCCTCTCCTTTTTGACCCATTTTAAAACCTTGCTGTTGATTCCATTAGGCATGAATTTTTTCTGATAACCAATGGTTGGGGTTAAAATAAAATTTTATCAAACATTTTTACCAATTAAGTGTAAAGTAGATTTTCTTTGTATATTCAAATTGATTTTACTCGGTAAGGAAAATTACATTTTTGCTATAAATATTCTAAATAAGCAATATATGTACATCAAAAAAAAATATTTCAATGAAAAGCATCTAGAATTTACAGGAAAAATTTTAAATATAAAAAATAAATAGAGGAGAATCTGATGAAGATTCAAAATGTAACATAAACTTTCTTTCTAATGTATATGTTGTTTATCCAAAAAAAACTGATTTATTTTTATTTGAATAAGAAAACCCTAATTTAGCCCATTAAACCAACAAATAAAATCGTAAATTAATCTTTGCAATACGTTGCGAAGAACAGATATCGCCAACATAGAGACTTTTCTTTGCAATGCATTAAACAGAATTCGCTTTCATTTAATTTATTACATTACGTCCTTTATAACAAAGGCCTCTTATTTTGGTGGGAAGAAACCAAAAATATTTGAAGAAGGAAATCAAACTAAAAAGTAACTCGAAAATCTTGAGGCAAAACTGGCTGCATCACAACTGTCTTAAAAATTGTATCCATTTGCAGTCATTTTTTGATTTTTTATTACATATGGTTTAAGAAAATACATCAATTTGTAAGTAAATAAAATAATTTTTAGCCACTCAAGAAACAGTTATCTTAGTTTACCCAAAAATATCGTACCTGACCACTTTTCACAAATTTATCTTGTATTAGCGTATACTTTTTTTTGTCTGCTTTCACCAGTAACAAACTTAATTTTCAAAAATATGTCATAAGAAATTTCTCCTGAATTTCTTATTAGATTGAAAAAAAATATATGCAAAATATGTCTAATACTTGCTTTCACCTCTAATGAACTCAATTTTCGAAAATATATCGTAACAAATTTCCCCCGATTTTTATACTGGATTGAAGTGAAACAAATATAAGAATTAAGTATTTTATTTACTTATCGATTTCGTATTACATTAAATCTTATGTAAACTGGAATCAAGATATGACTGAAAATAAATAACATTATTCAGAATTTTAAGACTGTTGTGAGGCAACCATTTTTTTAGCCACCTAAGGGCTATTGTTTTAGGTGGATTACTTTTGGCGTACCTGATGACTTTTCAATTTTTTATCGTTTGCTTCAATTTTGATTACATTTAGCTAAAATATATTCAATTTAATGATTTATCGTTTGCTTCAATTTTAATTACATTTAGCTAAAATATATACAATTAAATAATTTATCGTTTCCTTTAATTTTAATATCAGAAAAGTTTACTATTTTCCATTTCTCAACATTTCATCTTTTATTTTAATTCTTATATTTAATTAAGTAATTCAATAATAATTATATATAAAAAAGCACAACTTGGGTGGCTAAATCTGTTCTTTGCAAAACTTTACATAGAACTTTATAAATTTCTATACATGTTTTATTTCAAGCCAACAAAAAAAAAATCTTAATGAAATTTATTGTGGCATATATATTTTTGAAAACTAAGTTCATTGCTGGTGGAAGCAGGCATCAATAATATATAGAAGAGTATATATATATATGCTTTATTTCAATGGAATAAAAAATAAAAAAATTAAAGGGAAAAAAATTAATTAAAGGGAAATTTATGATTACATATTTTCTGAAAATTATGCTCATTATTTGTGAAAGCAGGCATGAAAAATGTATGCTAAATCTCTGATGATAAAATATTGAAAAGTCATCAGTTACACCAATTTATACATTCACGAAAACAATAGGGGGAAAATAATAATATCTTTGCAGGAGTGCTCAGAGGGTAACCTTATCTCACCAATTTTATTAAGTTTATTCCTAAATGACATCCCCAGAAAACATAGCACAATCATATGTATATATGCAGACGGAACTGTGATTCTCGTAAAATCGAAAAACCGTAGCACACGTCCACAATAGGCATCTCTCAGCTCTCAAAAACTGATTTATAGATTGAAAAATAACTTTAAACAGTAGCAGTTCTCTTCACCTCTTAACGAAAAAACATCGTTCTGAATGTCTACCGCCGTGAAAATAAAATCCTACTGTTCAAGCAAACCAAATAGATAAGGTTAATCGTCAATAAAACTCTCACTTTCAAACAACACTTAACACAGGTTTAAAAAAATTCAGAGCAATACCCTGAAAACTCTTTACCTCTTAATTTCTCGGAAATTCAAAGAATCAAACAGAATGTTTATCTACTCTCTCATTCAGACCGATAATTATACATACTCGTCCTATCTGGGCATTCGTTAGAAAAACAAATATAAATGCAATAAGAAAAAGTTCAAAATTTTATCATTAGACAAATTACAGGCTCGAGGCGATATATGCGAAATGTTGAATTGTGAGCTGCCCTAAGCTATCTCTCTATAAAACAATTCCTTGTTAAAATATCCAAGAAATTCTTCAATAACATTTGCAGCTATGGTAATAAATATGGTATGGTTTTAACTTTCATAACAAATATCATCCCTTTTAATGATATCATTTTAGTAATTTCTAATTCAAAGACTTTTTTTTTCCTCTTCAGCTGCTATAATTCTTAAAATTCTTCAAGTTAATCAAATATTGTTTACTTCCAAATTATTTTTATTTTAAATCATTCGTCGAAAACAGAACTTGAGAGGAAAATACTTTTTCATTCTCAAATTCATTTCAAAGACTCTCTTCTATCTTTGTATACTTAATTTAATTTGTAATTAATTTTGCAGATTTACTCAAAATAAATTATTAGAAATAGCATATAATTACTTAATTTTAAGGCAATTACCATAATTACTTCCTTGTTCTAATATTTGTGGTGTTAAAACAACTTTTTTCATAATAAAATTCGCAACAATCACAGGCATGATTTTATCAACAAAAGAAAGAAGGAATTTATTTATTTCTATTGGTATTCATTTTAAATGAGTGGTTTTCAACATTTGTTGGTGAAATATGCCTTATTTGCTCTTACTCCGAAGAAAGAGATTCCGAAGAAAGAGATTTTGGTAGAGTATGAATAGAATTATTGTAAAATGAACAAAAACAGATTTAATGTAGAGGATGAAGTTAATTCCAAATTATAGCGAAAGTGAAAGTTTTTCTGTACTTTTGCAAAAAAGTTTTAAATTATTGGCAAATTATTTGTGATGAAAGTCCAATCTATCTTGCATTTATAGGGAGAATCTATCACAAGATATTTCCGCTGTTGCTTCTCTATTGTGTAACACTTCCTAAATATTTTAAATATCGAAATTCAGAAAATATTATTTGAAAAAGAAAACTGAAAAAATAACAAAATAGTTTCAATTACATTAACATTGTATCATATTAGCCTTCAAATTATTAAAGATCAAACTTAATTTTTTCACAAAAAAGCAGCCTTTTCGTAGATTTAAAATGGACTTAATCGATTGACATTTAACTTTGCACTCAGACGCAACACGAGTGTTTTTCGTGTTGCTGCCCGTAGTTTTGAACCTCGGTCAAAAGACTAGGACGATGTCTGAGCAAAAACTCCTAACCCACTTCCACACCTCACCAAGGAAAGACTTGACAGGTTTAAAGTGTATCAGTCCCACTACACTGCATGTGTTTTCAGGAATCAAGATTTGAACTCAAGAATTGACGGAATGAACGCCGGTCAAGAGTTCTGGACCATGACCTCTTCGCTACAACGAGCAAATTAGACTTAAAAGTGCGATAGGTGCCTTTTAATGTTGTGCACAAGATGTGGTCATAAAATAAATGAAAAAATAGAAGGAATAATAATAAAATTGCCACGAAGCTAGTAAGCACCGATGATTCCCGAGATAAGTTATGCTCCTCTACTACTTCAGATACCCCACTTTCAAAACTCAGAGCTGACTTCTTTGAAATCTAGTGAAAAAGTATTCTTAATCATTCTCTGCTTTTCATTATAATTTTTGAAAAATTCTAGAAAATTCTTTGCGTTTCCAAAACAATGTTCTGGAATATTCCATGATTACAGAAAGGTGATACAGAAAGCCATGAATTCTCAATCTAAGAAAGTTTTCAGCCAAGTGTAGCTCCTCTTAGTTCGTCAATAAACTACGTTATTCGGTATTCGGATATCTATTGTGTTTCCAATTCAACCTGTTTTAACATTGACACAACATTGACAAGTGAAAGAATAAACGTATGGCTACAAAGAGTGTCATTTTAACTCCTTGTTAAAGCCAGTTCATTTTGTTGTTGTTGTTGTTGTTTGCCTGTCAAAAGGCCAGAATCGTTCTCAATTATTGAACAAAACATAAAAATTTGCTCTGCGGTGGAACAACAATATAATGGTAAGTTTTATGAGAAATAAGTTTCATTTGCTAACCAAACTCTGGAAATTTTTCGTACTAATTATATAAGGTGATACATAATTATAAGGGGCACAAGTAAGTGTATAAGTGCACAACCTTCTTAAATGTAGGTGCGAATGTGAAGATGAATTCAACTTGAATTTGTCTCTGAAAACCGAGCAATTAATTCTTATATTTAGAAGGAGATGGTTTTTTTTTTTTCGATTAACAGTATAATAGTGCGAGTTAGGAAGAAACATTTTTATTCCTGACAATAGTTTCTTTTACAAGACGATGTTTGGATTCCACACATAATATATTCCCAACAATATTTTGCGAAGCATTCAGTTGTAGAGATAAATCACCCGCAATATCCCCTCAACTTATCGTCATTTGAAATTTTCCTTTTTCCGAGCTTTAAGATGATCATGAAAGGAAAAAGATTTGAAAAAGTCTAGGTTAAATTTGATTTGATAGAGTATTAAAGTCGCACTTAGAAGCAACACAGTATATAAATGTCTAACAGTGCCGAGCGAGAGCTTTCACAGAAAATTCTATCATTCCCAGCTTGAAGTGGAATGACGAGAGTAATATGCCCTTTGGTGATACCAGAGGTTGGTTAAATAATTTGTTTTATCACTGGGCTCCATAAATTACCGAGAAAGTCACTTTTGTACACGATATTGTTTACCTGTGCTTAACCATCCCATTCGAACATTAAGTAGGAATATTTTGTAGATTATTCAGAAGAATGAGCATTTTCTTGTTGCAATTCCAGGAAAATAAAAGTAACTTTCAATAAATTTTCACAATTTTTCCATTTGAAATCATCGTACTTCAACACAAGTGATAGCTTCTTCAAGGAACTTTCTTTTCCCTCTGAAACATATTCCATTGGAACGAAGCTCATTTCTATTGTGAAGGAATAATGCTTTCAAGCTCATGGTAAAAAAAAGTACCAATAAAAAGTCGATATTCTTTTCGCTGATCAAAAAACATGAGGTTTGTAATGACTTTATAAAAGCATATCTTGTCGACTTTTTTTAATGAATACTAATGAAACATTTATGTTTTCCATGGTATATGTATATAGTACGTATATATTTAGACAACACATTCTACCCATCAAGCCTTGATTCTAGCAATGCGGCTTCATTCCTATTTGATCTCAAATCACGTGCAAGGTCATTCAACTATGTTTGCTTCATCATATAAATTTACCAATGTGTATTTGATTCAGTGTAATCCAAACCTGTTTTACTTTCAAGATTGCAAAATCGCACGCATTCTTCATCAACTGAATTATATGTAACAGGTGGCTGTGGCAAAGGAAGAAATTCACTGTGCAGTACTAATCTTATAGCAGAATCGATGATGGGATATACTGAACATAATTATGCGTATCAAAATGAATTCTTTATGCTATCGGATTCATATAAAAATTCCTTGAAATTATACAGAATAGCGTAAACAACGAAAGTGCGGAGCTCATTTCTTATCCGCAATTTCATATTCATATAAGCAATTTTAATTTAAATTGTCAAGCTAATTTTGAAAAAAGTCCTTGCAAATATATATATTATATATATTCACCTAAAATATAACAACCATTACCACTAGAATCAATACTCTTATTAAACATTTTAAATACGTCCATTCATCAGCTTATTAAAAGCTACACTGCTCAAGCATTTATTCCAAACGAATGGAAAATAATATCTTCATTCCGTCATAATGTGAAATAAAATCCATCTTATCACCTCAATGTATTATATTACACAATCCCAAGAACTGTAAAAATAAAGTCCTTTAAAAGATAATGAAGTTATGTCATATGATATAATTAATCATAGATATCTTAAATATAAGAAAAACCTTTCGGATTTTTCTAATTTCACGAAGATATTGTTACTTAAATTTACTAAAATTCTCCAAAAAAACTATTTCTTATCTGAATATTGTATTTATAATACTTTTTGACTTTTGTACTGCTATCTAAAAAACCTATCTAAAACTATTATCTACAATAAATAATACACATTTGTATTTTATTTTCATTACATTTGTACCTAATTATATCACACTGCAAAAGAAACTTATCTATTTTAAAATATTTTTGGATTGATTGATTGTCGTATCAACATTGCACTTCATTACAACATAAGGGCTATTAGTGATGGCCCTCGCAATTTTTAATCACGTACAAGTGACGATGACGATACCTGAGCTGTAACCTTCCTCTCCAACCTTCCACACCATGCCAATAGAAGGACTTGGAACCTTGATAACCCCACTACACTACGGGTCTTTAATGGGATCAGGGCTTGAACCACGAATCGACGAAAACAATCCCGGTCACGAATTCACAACTATGACCACTGAGGACCACGACCACAAAATACACTTGGAAACTAAATCTGAATTTGTATTAAATATAATAGGGCTTTCATAATGTTTCAAAGCATACTTTTAAATAGAATTAACTTCGAATTATACTTTATATGCAAATATTAGCTTGCATATCATCCCAGATTTTAATAACCTATTCAAAATCTGACAGCACTTTCTCTAAGTCTATTATTTCTGATGAAATATGAAAGCAATAGAAACTCCTTCGCAAATTATTCTAAGCGTATATTTATGTATAGACTATTTAAAACATTGTTTACTGAAGATCTATAAATATATCAAACTCCAAATATATATATCATTGTAAAAATAATTGTATCAAAAATTTTCATTTTAATGAGTTTTTTAATAGTATGTTAAAAAATTTCTATTTAATAAATTGGAGCCGTTAAATATAATCTAGAATATTTTAAGATTTCTTGCAAACATTAGTTAATATAACTATTTAAAATGTATTTGAATAGAATAGAACTCCGCTGTTAAATAAAATTTGCTGTTTAACTTACATCGAACAGTATTGAATACATTAAAGTGCAATTCAGTTCTAAAATTTACATCGCTTTGAATTAGCAATTAATCAGTTAAATTTAACGTTTAGAAGAATTTATCAATTGGCATAATTAACTCTAAAGAAATAACACAGATTCTATGAATAAATTAGAGATTCGTTTATAAGAGGAAGCCAAAAATTAGATATCGTTATTAGAGCAATAATTAGTCATTAAACATTACCTAACTTGCTAACAAATAAGAAGGGCTTTGACTTGTTCGGTCTATCGAAGGGACAGTAATATACGAGTAGGAGCGTCCTTGACGCATCTCATAATAGGGAATTCACGTTACGACGCTTTACTTAAATCAATTAAAAGTGAGAAAATAGTAAATGATTGGCATTGATGAGCTAACTCCTTAAAATGGGGATAAAACAGTGGCATTCACAGACTTCTTTTAAGGGGCAAGGGTCATACTTTAAAAGACACTTAGGCGAAAGTGAAGGCGTATAATAAAAATTAGAAATTAATTGGCTTTTTTTTTTCAGCCAATTGTTCAATGGGGGCAGAATTGAACCTCTAAACTCCCCCATTCCTCCTGGTTTACACTACTGAGATGGACAGCTCGATCCAAGATTAGAAGAGAGTTGATAAGAGAGAAGTGGTCATTCTTGTGTTATCTTACAACCTTATGATGGAATGTTAGTGAATTCCAATAGGGATTCAGAAAGTCGCAGAACTCAAGATGGGGTCTACACTTCTGAATCCAAGGAGGGAAATTTGATGCAAGAGTAGTTATCAATGTTAATTGCGCAAGGCACAGACTCCATCTTTTCAATATTTCAATATTCAGTCATATCACTTAAATGATTTTTAACATCAACAATGATTTTTCCTTCTTGAAAATAATGAAATTTAATTTTACTAATTGGATTTATTATACTTGCGTCTGTGTTACTATTTTAACTATGTACAAAATCTCGAACAGTCTAGCTTAAAAAAAACAGAAATCGAAAAGCAAAAGCAACATAGGTGAAATTGAAGCACGATAAAAGTAATAAAGATCTGTCGTTGCCAAAACAAAATGAAGGTAATAAAAGACGTATATTTAGAATTGTGTTTTAAAACAATTTTAAATCGTATAAATCACTTTTTTTTCTCAGAGACTATGTTACCATAGAAGCTTAATAAAAACGATTCAATAAATTAAATTATTTAATAAAATGTAATGGGAGAAACTGTAATGCTGTATGGGAGAAACTGTACTAGTGATATCTCACCAATTTTTTTATATAAATATCTTTTACAAAAAGGGATGTCTCTTGTTATTGGTATTTTTACTTTCATACCAATAAATCACTTACATTTAAAACCCTTTATCCCAAAATGCACAAAACATATTATAAGCCTGTATTTTTTTTGTATCATATATTCAATTATAATCTTATTTTCATAGTTTTATCATCAAATATTTATTACTTTCTTTAATTAATCACTTCCTTTTAAACCAATATTTTCTTAAGTTTTACATAGTAAAGTTGTCCCTTACGAAAATTGAATAATTTTTGTTAAAGATATTAAATTTCATGAAAATGTTGAATAGAACACAAATGTTGTAAAGAATTTCTGTGAGTGAATGCAATTTTGAACCATAGTTAAGTTTGACTAGACGCAATTAAAAAAAAAAAAGTTTTACTTAATAGAATTTACCATTGCTTATTCTTTAATATTGTAATACATACTATATATTCTATTATTGTTATTATTATAAACGTTATAATTTATTCTTCCGCTAAATACATTGAGTAACTTATGTTACATTTTCAATCATCTTTTCTTAAGGTATTTATTCTTTTATCTATTATAATTATGTGTGCAGTAAGCCAGATTAATTGAAACCAGACCCAGTCTTGGAAAATGGAAGTCCGTAAAACGTAGTATAGAAAAAAGGAAGTATATAAAATAAAACATGTTTTCATAAAATAATATTTGTATTGAAAAAATCAAATATGAATCATATTTACAGAAGATAAAATTTCTCAACAATACAGGATGCTTCAGAACTCATAGGCAAAAATGTAAGAGATAATAGAAAGCATCTAAAAAAGCCATTTGCAGGCAATATTGCATAGGTGGAAGGCAAAGAGTGAGTAGCAAGACTGTACTGTATTGGAAAGCATAAAGCGCGAGTTTTCTTACGCATCTTCATTTTTACCATGGATGTCAGGAGGCATGGTGAAATACAATAATCAGGAAATATGGATGTTATTAAATCTAATCATCAGCCAAAGTTTATCATATTTGGAAACTTAAACGTAGTTAACTGCATTTTAATATGTTAATGTAATTAAAATTGTCTTTCATTAAAAGTTTCCTGCGTTATAAATATTCAGCCTCAAATCTGTCAAAAAAGTTATTCAAATAATATCGAAGATAAATCTGACATTTCTCATAATTTATAAGAAGCCAACATTAAATTAAGAGCCAAAATCATTTGCAGATACAAAGCTTGTGATTTTTTTTTTTTTTTTTTTTTTTTTTTTGCTTAAGCGAATGGACGTGAAAAAATAAAAAGAATTCGCAAGCATTTCTGACAGCTGATAAAAGAAAAACTAAAATCGATAACTTGTTGCAATTTCGAAACGCTCAACAGGCAAGCGATTATTGAGAATCTGGAGGGGGAACATTATATTCTCCATGAAAATATCAGCACAAAACACAAATAGCATTTTCGATCGTCGTTTATTTGAAAAATGATCTCTGATAAAACTACGAAAGAAATTTCGGTAAAACGGAAATGACAGAAAGTGGTTTCAGATGCATGGAGATACGATATTCAACATTGTTATTCCCCGATCCTCAGCAAAGAAGCTAACAGCATTCCTGTTTTAGAACATATTAAAGATTTCGAAATGAACTGAGATTATTAAATATTTTGGAAACTACTAAGTCTTTGAAAATGGAAAAGCGATGCAATTTAATTTATATTTATAGGGATTTTTGTTACTTTAAATAAAGATAAGAAAATATGCAAATGTAATTCTTTTTCTTTTAATATTGTATACCATAGCTTCGGCAATCTTCACCGAATGTACGTTGGCCTCAAATAAGCTTCTAAGACGTACTGGTTATTACCTTCTCTTGCCATAACCAATCATAATTAAAAAGTCAGAAATAGTCGAGTGAATAGAATGACTTATGATAATCGAGTTCTTTTATTCAAACTATGAATATTTAAAGTTTGTTTCCCTGCCTGGTCTTTGCGTGTTCACTTTGCCCTAAGCGTATCCGGATTCGGTACCCAGATACGCATGGATTCAGCAATCTTCACCGAATGTACGCAGTCCTCATTTAAGCGTGTAACGATTGCTGTTTATTAACTTAGCCATCACTAATCTTAATTAAAAAGAGTCAAAATAGTCAATTGATTACAAAGTCATATTATAATCAAATTCTTTTATTCAAGCTATGAGTATGTAAAGTCTGTTATTCCATTGTCTACTCTCTGTGTGACCAATTTGCCTCCGAGCGTTTGAATTATCACTTAGGATACTGAATTAATCTACCTCTTAACAATTCACTTGAGTTAGAACGAGTAGGATAACTTTTGCGGAATGTTCAGGTTATTAAGGATGTCCGAGGGAGACGAAAATTGGCGGATAGGAAAATTATGTACAGAATAGAAATTCATTAAAATTTCAGAAACATTGAATGATTTATTTCAGAGTTACATAGTTACAAAGTAACGAGCTCAATAAGGTGTTGACTCATCTCTAGCCTAGATGTAAGCTACCACACGACGTGGCACAGAGTGATGAAGCTCCCAGATAGTCTCATGCTGTATTTCCTGCCAAATTTGCTCCAAATGTCGGGCGATATCATCACTATTCCATTGTAGATGCAGTCGCCTTCCCATCCTATCCCAGACATGCTCGATTGGAGAGAGATCTGGCTGGCCAAGGAAGTTTTTGACAAGCTGTAAGACAGTTCATAGCAACACGTGCCATATGTGGTCTGGCATAATCTTGCTGAAAAATAAGGCCAGGGTACTACAAAAGGAACGGTAGCATAACAGGACTCAGAATGTCGTCGAGGTACCGTCATTCCAACCTGATCGAGCTGTAATCTGACTCGATAGTGTGCAGGTGTGAGTGATAGGTTACGTAGCGGTCAGCACGAGCGTAGATTTTACTCCATCAGCAGTTTGTGGAAGGTCATGTTGGACACTCGTGTGTGGGTCAAACGTCTGATGATTGATAACGATGAATCAGGTGCTGTGACAGCTGATCTGATAGTCACTCTGTCCTTCCGATCTGCTGTGTCCCTTAGATAGACCATTACTATCATGACGCTGAAATCTGCCATTGTACACCCATTCTTGCCAGCATCTTCTAATCACTGCAACGCTTCGGTCTATATGACGAGCAATTCTCCGATTTGCCCAACCTGCCTCTTTCAATCCAATGATATGAACTCTTTCAAACTCTGAAAGTTGCTCGTAATGAGCTCGAATCCTGCGGCGAGACATTTTTTTCAGTTGTTGAAAGGTTTCCTAAATCGCCATGCAACAGAATATTTGACCATCAGATTGAGAATCGCTTCTTCTTAACTGAGTGAGCAGTTCCGATGCGCTGTAGCTAACGCTATTCATTCATTGGACACCAAATTTTAATCATTTGCATGTGCGGTCCAAATGTCTTTCCATACGAAATTTCATTACAGTCGGGTAACTCCTCCTTGGTACGTCGTTTTCTTTTTGTTGTTGTTGTTGTTATAGCGTGTCTATAAGTCACCGAGCGAAGCGTTAAAGGTACATCCAAATTGAATTTTTTAAGAAAATGTAGAAAATTAGAAATTTTTGATTTCTTAAGGAATTTAGAATTGATTTTGACGAATTCCTTTTTATTTTCTCCACCTTGCGTCATAAAGGTTTCCGTACTGACGATTCTTTAATTTACTACACAAAAACAACTAACTTCAAAACGATTGTTTTTATTCTCATGGGTGAAAAACCCCTCTAAAGTAACGTAGAAAACGATACTTGAATCTACATTTAAAACAAATATTCGAAACATATGCTCCTTATTAGAAGACAAAGTTGAACTCTTTTGCGCATGTTTTGAGAAACACGTTTCAAGATACTGGAAGTGGGTTTTTTTTGTATCATTTTAGTAATTGCAATTTTCATACCATCTATTGTATAATATTTAGTTTTTTGAAAATCCCAAAACCTTAAATATAGTTGTTGCTTTTTTGTGTTTTTGGTAGTGTATACTTCTTTTAAAAAAATCTGACTATAAACAACACAAGTACAACTAAACTTATGCAAAGAATGGAGAGAAATTCTCAGAAATTGAGAAATATTATTTAAAAATATTTAAAAAATATATATATAAAAATAGTAGGAATTTTTAGAAATTGTCATATATTGGAAAAAAGTAAAAATTTAAAGGACTGTGTGTTTGACAATGAAACTTTCTTTTTCTGAAATGCACATTTTAAGTTCGTTTAAATAGGGATCGTGACTATAATCATTCGATTAGAGTGGTAATACGGCCAGATTGTTTACGGACGTAATGAAATACTATGTTCACAAAAACCTTATCCTGTTCCATAAAAAATTTCTTATTTCACAAAAATATCGAACATTTATACGTTTCTTAATTTAGCAAAAAAAAAAACAATTTTTCGCAATACACAAGGTGAGGCTAAGAAACCAAATTAATGCTCTGAAATTCTTTATTTATTTATTTATTTTATTCTTCACAATTTTAACATTAACCCTTTAAATGTACATCCCTCCTCTGTTCCATGCCAAGTTTCCATTGGACAAATCAATGTTGGAAATCACTTTCTGTAAGCAAGTTTCTGGTCTCCATCACTTCGCCTTTTACGGCTGGAACTGTCTCAAATCTGATTTCTTTCGTAGCTGATTTTTGGACTGGGAAAAATAGAATCAAGTCATATAGGATATGATTCATTGAATATAGTGGATGTTCCAACGCAGGAATCTTATGCTTGCTTAAAATCATCGTGGCTGATTATGCATTATGGGCCGAGGTGTTGTCCTACGGAAGGATCCATGATTTGCCAAACCACAATTCGCGTAGAATTTGCCGAACAGATTCTTAGCAGAAATCTATGATTTCAGCAAATGTGCAAATACTCAATTGACGTTATTCTCGAATCAAAATACTAACTTTTTCGATGTTCTTGTACGTCGTTGAAGGTCGTTATGGACGTTGGTCATCTTCAATCTGTTCTCGCGCCTTTTTGAGCCGCTTTAATCACTCAAATACCATAGCGTAGAATACACATTTACCACCGTACACTTTTTGTTAACAAAGAATGAGTTTCTGAGACGGGATTTTCGAACTTTAGAAGAAATTTCATATGAACACGTTTCTCTTTTAAAACTTTTAAGAATTTTTCAAAAGTCTAATTAAAGGGTCCGCAGTCGATGCAGGAGGGGCCAAAATAGAAAGAGATGTCACGTGACTCAACCATACGCCGTTTGATCTTGACACATTCACCGTTTATCTATAGATCGACTGATCTAGTAATTTTTAGCCAACTTGGTACACTTAAATTTCTTTTGCGTTTAATATATTTACAATTCGTTCATGTATGAAGTATGTAAACATATAAGTATTATATATATATATATATATATATATATAGTTACATCACAATACATGTTAGTGATAACTTTCGTTGCAATATTCCTAAAAGCGGCTAAAAGAATAATGCAATAAGCAATATTTTAGAAATTTCTCTTTTTGTTGCCCTATAACCAAGCTTCCTTTATGTACGAATTTTATTTCTCTAAATAAAAAACTGGAAAAGTTACAATCATTTTATAGAATCTGTTCAAGAGTCCCAGACGTTTCTAATATCTAAATGCAATATTATTGAAAATTAATATCCATAGTTCACCCTATTTATATACAAAATCGGTAACCCCTGCGTCTCCGTGAATTATTTTTCCATTTTAACATGCTTGCTTATCAATGAGCAGATGTTTTGTGGATGAAGAAAGATAAAAACTGAATAAATTACGGTTGTACGTGAAGGCTAGCAAAACATTGTTTTAAAGTTATCCAATAAACAAAAACCAAATAAAATTGCTCTGATTTATAGCTGTGCAAAAGTCGTAAATATAAGCGTAGTAATATAGATAAAGTAAAGTGTTTTTTGAGATAATTGACCAACGCAAACGAGCTAAAGAGTAAAAAAAATACTATAAATATACAGGTCTCCATACAAGTTTCGGATATGTGTCGGAATAAAATAAACAAAACATTTGTCTTTTTTAAATTAAATGTATCAAAATAATTCACTAAACATGTTTATCTAAACTTTTTTCGTTTGGGTGTAATAAATATAGTTCATTCAAATTTTAATTCATTACGTGAAATTTTAAAAAATTGTTTTTCATTTTATGGATCACAAATAACTACACATTTTTTTATACTAAGAAGCAGATAAATTCTTGATATTACGAATTATTTTAACTGCGTTTTTATTCATATGATAACTTCTGTGCATATAATCCGTGACAATTACAGCACAAATTTGAAAAATCACAGTAAGATTTTAAGAGAGATTAAAGTAATCTGCTTTTATTTGTTGTTTGTTTTGAAAATTTTTGCCTACAGGAAATATGATTATAACTTATGAAATAAATTATCTAACAGCATTGAAAAAAAAACTAACTAGTAGTGTTGAAGGTGGTAGATATTTTCTGCTTATTTGCAATACTTATAAATTGCATGCATTAACATTTTTCTAGAACATTCAGAAATTTATAAACATAAGAATAATATCTTTCAAGTTTGCTCATCACACATTTTAAATTTTTTTTAACTCGTTGAAAAAAATGCATTCATATTTTATAAGGAATAATTTATGATACAGTGATGATATCATAATAGTGTAAGGTGGTAAATAAATATTAAAAAGACAGAAATAGTAATTAACCTCAGTAGACAGAAATAACTATCACAATATGAAATTGTGTAGTACGAAATAGATCCTATATAAAGTATTACTATATGGAGAGTCTTTTGTTCATTATCTGAGTTCATGTGCTGCAACGCAGATAGCCTTTAATATGCTAGTCTCGGTATTTTAATACAACCATACGCTCTCAGCTAATAAAAAGTCTGTAACGTTCTAATTATAGAAGAAAGTCCTAACACGCTTCTGATTTTTAAAAAAGTGCATAGGAGTTTGATCGTGATATGAGAATGCTTTTGTTCCTTACGAAGACATATCTGATGAATTAGCTATTGTAACGTGATGCCGGGAATGAAAAGAAATACTGTTGCTGGGAGTGTTAGACATAACCAATCAATAAATATCAGTTCAAAAATATTTAATTAATTTTTTTCAGTCTATAAATAAGTTAAATCATTGTTTTATATAAATAAGTTAAATCATTG
>BMAW01118866.1:48054-63278 GCA_019974015.1 Nephila pilipes
TCATTGCTTCGTTCATTAAAATTCACTTTATAAATTCTAGGAATCATAGAATCTTTAAAATTTTATTTACTATTTCAATTTATATGCGTAAATATTGTTTTGAACACAACAATATAACAAAATAAAAAAATACAAAACTGGCTGAGCGCTCCATCGTACACAAATTGCACGAAACCTGTCTCAACTGCTTATGCAGAGTGCGCAGGTGTATCAGCGTTCCGAAGTGTTTTGCGCATGCAGGAATGTTTTGCATAAAGACAATGTTTCAGCTTTAACAAAGGATTCTCCTCAAGGAACGAAATCATTAATATTTACTCATAATTTGTTCGCATTTTATGAATTACGCTAACCTTTCGGATACCATTTTATTAATACATATTATTCCTCTAGAAGTTTAAGAAGTTTTCTAACTTATTATACATTTCCAACAAATAAATTGATGGATAAATCGATTTTTGTAATTAAATTATTATTTTTTTCGAGGAGTATTTTACAGTTTGACAACCATTCTATATTTTAATTTATTCAAGTTCATGTTTTTCCTAGTATAATTCACTCTAAGTTTTGTTCTTTCATATTGGAATACAGGTTATTGTGTTTTTCTCATAGATTCAAAACTACATAAAGTTCTGTTTGGTTCAATACAATTACGTTTCCCACCGAAATAGTTCCCTTTTTCAGAGATTTAGTGATGAAAAAAAAATTGAATCAAATTTTTCTTTAAAGAATGCGTTACTTATGCCACATTTTGTAAATAAAATGTTTCAAGAACCATTAACAATATTGATTTTTATGCTTAATGTTTTTTGCTTTATCAACATTCCTTTTTATCTTATTTCTGTTTCATTTTATCAACATTTTTTCGTATGTCATATAGATCCATAATATTTAGAAAATATTTATTTAAATATATAGATCGTTAACAATCGTTGTAGATTTAGTTTCGAATAGAAATTATGCAAGTAACAAAAACGTATGAGTAGTTTTCAGTTTTGATCCAAATTAAAGTATGAATTTTAATTTGTATAAACATATATTGAATGCAAATTTATTTAAAAAATAAGAAGATTTTTGCGAAACTTTTTACCATCGCATGATTACTAGAACTAGTAAACGTGAGCTGCCATGATGACAAAAAAAATATTTTTTATACACCAAAAAAGCTATTACAAATGACGAATTTCGTTAAGTGTTACTTTCAAACTGAGATTAATACTTTCATTTGTATTCTTCCCTATTTTATTTTCATTTTCTTAATTCTTATGAATACTAATGATTTAATTACGAAGAAACAAACCTGCAATTCAATTGCGTCTGAATTTGAATCTTTCATGTGCTGTTAGCTAATTTATAAGATAAACACCAACACTTTGTTAAAATATTAATTTCTTTCTAAAGATAAAATTAAATATTCTTATAAATTATACTAAAAATATTTGAAAGTATTTCGTCAAAAAAATTTAAATTTGAAAAGCCTGCTTCAATCGCTTTTATACAGCTAAACTCCATTCGGATTAAACTTTATACTGATGTTGACTCTATACCATTAAATCACGAAGGAAATCTCGGTTTAATTTTGTTTAAAACTTCGAAAATATTCTAGGAACATATGTTTGCTTCATAATTTAAATTTAATTATAATTTCTTGTAAAATTTTAACAAATTTAAGTAACCATATATTTGTGAATTTAGAAAATATTCATAAGAAATTAGATTCTTCTCATTTCTGAGATATATATATGCTTAAATATATCACATTGCGTTATTTTGTTGCCTTTACAAATGTTTTGTTTGTAAAATCTCGGAAGTGAATGGCTCCACTAAAATAGATATTGTAAGACATAAGGCACAATGAGGACTAAATCGTTCATTTTAAATAAATATTTGATCAGGGTAGCACTTAATACGAAGATGAATGAACGTATTTAAAATGTATCATTAGTGTTTGTGTTACTTCTAGCAGTAGTTTTTATTATATTTATGGCAGATTTCTTAGTGCTACTCGCAGAAACAGTAAGACTGTTTGAATTAATCTTGTATGTAAAATTGACGTACAGGGGGAGCCATATATGCCCACCACACTCTTGTTATATACGTTGCCCTACCCGATTTTGATAGTGATTCAAAAGAAAGAGGACTTTAATGCAGATCTGGCCAATCCGCGGGGCGCATGTGGCCTACTCGGTGTCAAACTGTGTCCCAAGGAACTGGGTCATCTGAATGAGCATTTAAACTTTTAATGTATATAAAAGTACCAAAAAATTCGTTCGTATCATATCCCATTACTATGGGAATATATCTCAGTACTTTTACACAACTACATAGTTACAATTTTTCTTCTGTATTCTTGTTCAAAAAGAATTTCAAAGTTGAGACCATTTTAATAAGCTCATGAACAGTATTGTAGGGATGGACGATACACAATGTATACATTACCAGCAAACTTATTCAAGAGCGCAGGTGGCATTTCGAGACACAGGTTGGAAATGCAACTGACAAATCATGCGAAATAGCAGCAGCCAGTCTATCTGTAACGCAGAAACCAAACTGATTGACAGCTCGGTGATGATCGATCGCTGATAATTTATCTCTAGCATAATGTTGAAACTGCAGGACAGTTTTTGAAATAATTCATACAAATACATTTAATTCAATAAAACATAATTTCTCTTAATTCATTTTGGAACACTTTTGATTTTTCTATTGGTCTCGGGAGAATTAGTTGCTTTCTGAACCTCGAGAGGTGAAAATAGTAGATTTTATCATTTACCTTTGGTAATTATATTATATTATATATATATATATATATATATATATATATATATATATATATATATATATATATATAATGACGTTCGTATGCATACCCTCTCTCAGGTAAAATTAATTCTAAATATTTCCCTACTTAGGTAACCATACTGTCACAAAATAAAATGACTCTCTTTCACCTTTCTTTTAATATTAAGTTTTAAATAAAATAAGTCGAGGGGGAAGTTCAAATTTAGTTGCTGTTTTTAATTCAAGATCGTTAAAAGAGGGGCAATATCATGATGATGATACAGCCATGATAACATGATGATGTCTACCAGTAAGGCCGAAGCAAAAGACCATACGAATATAACATAAGAGAGAGCTTTTTCATTGTGTATGTTAATTTATAATGAGGATTTTCCAGAGACGTTTTTCAGTCACTTAGTTTAGGTGTAAGGATTCTTAGGGACTTTAGCTGCACACAGAAACTCTAGTTGTGATTATTTCTGACAGATTTATGACTATGGGAAAGCGGATTAATCAAGATATATCGCATAATCAAAAAATATATTATAATTATAGATTAAAAATGAAAGCTTACTTACAACCAGAAAACTAAGCAAGATCAAACGAAGAAATACTGCAAAGAGGAAGAGACGGAAATTGAGATGTGGAGATGGAGAGAGAGGGGATGCTAAATAAAAAGATTAAGCAAATAATTAATTTGAAACAAAAATACTAAATTAAAAATTGACTATATTTTATAATTATTATATTTTAAATTACTATGAACAAAATTCAAAGGATACTGAGCCTACAGACACAGTTTGTGAAAACTGTCAAGACCTTTTTAAATATAATGTGTATTATTCGCAAATCTAATGTACTGTAAAATATAATTATAACGAACGTTCCTGAAAATGCTAATATTTAAGACACTGGTTCGAATTGATACTATATGAATCAAAAAGATAAAGTTATCCCTCTAATCATAATATTACTATGAATTTTAATATATTCCACTTTTAGATAAATATCTAAAAATTCAGATTCATTAATATTATATCATTAGTTTGAAATGATTTTAAATACGTTGCATAATCTATGCAAGATAAATATGGTTTTGCATCTTTATTATCATTTTGAAAGATTATAATATGATTGATATATCTTAAACCTAATTAAAACTTTTATATTTTCAATATAATTATATTCATAATAATGCAAATGAAAATTAACCAAACAATTACTTACAGGTTCACTTAGTGGTATATCTTTAATTTGTTTATCCATTCTATTATTAAAAAATATGTTTTTCTTAACATATAATTAATTTATTTTAACTAATTTAACTAATTAAATTTTTCAAATTCAGTAACTTTATTAGCATTAAATTTCTTATGAATATCTTTAAGATCGTTAATAAGATCTTTGCTATTTTTTGATTTAAATAGATGTTCGAAATCATAACTATTCTTGAATATAGCGCTAATCTGTTTATTTTTAACTTATTTAACTAAATCAACACTATTATTAATAATAACACTTTTATTCAAATTATCTGAATATTTTCCGGTATGTTTTTAATGTTTTTACAGCAAAAGTCAGTATAAAAAAGTTACAACCATTAGTAACAGTTCTAAAGTTAATGGAAGTTTTATGAAATTTTGATGTTACAAAATGTGAGATATGTATGTATTTATGTGTTATAAGCGAAGTTACATTCAAGTAAATATCTCCAACCACTTTTGAAAACATCTGTTTTCTTAATTAAGCTGTAAAAATGTTTTTAAACTTCTCAGAAGTTTTGTTCTTTTTTTTTTTTTACTATCAATAGAGAAAGTTTTCATGTGACGAACAAAGTCTCAGAATAAACATCACCTTAAAAGCATTTTCAAATATCTATATTTACTTATTTTATTACTCACGGAATTTCCTACTTTGAAAATATATTTTTAAAAATTCTAGACAGAAAAGGAGAGAAAAATTTTATCGTCTGTAAAAATTGCTCAAAAATTCTGTTTTGCAAGCAAACAAAAAACGATTTTGAAAGCAGTTCATGAGCTCTCGCCTAGAAACAATTGGGTTTTTTTCACTAAGTATATTTGAAAAGACTTTTAATTAATAAGCGGATTCATAAGGCGTTTTAATTTAAACTTTTTTAATGGCATGACTATGAAATTTTTAGAATTCGTTTTATAGAAACACGCCTTTATTTGTTAAAAAACTGGTGCATAGATTTTGAAAATTGTGTTAAAATTCGAAATTATTTTCATAGAGTTTTACTTGCTTTAATTCTGAAAAATAATTTGAAATTGTGTATTAAAATGCCTTTTATTTTTATTTATTTGTTTTATTTTATTTGCCACTTAAGGGACTATTGTTTTATGTGAATCACTTTTAGCTTACCAGATCACTTTTCAATTTTTTTATCGTTTGCTTCAATTTTAATTACATGTAGCTGATATAATATTCAATTTAATAATTTATCGCTTGCTTTAATTTCAATTACATTTAGCTTAAATATATTCAATTTAATAATTTATCGTTTGCTTTGATTTTAATATCGGAAAAGTTTATTATTGTCCATTTCTCGTTATTTCATCGTTTACTTTAGTTCTTATATTTAATTGAGTAATTTAATAATAATTATAAAGAAAAGCGTATCTTGGATGGCTAAATCTATTCTTTGCAAAACTTTGTATAGAACTGTTTTAATACTTTTTTTTAATTTTTTTTCTTTTGATGGATTTATTCGATAAAATCTTGGCAATATTTCGACTGAATCAAATTTCTTCATCCAAATCCTTCAATTTGATGCTTGTATTTTTTAAGAATAGGTCTATATAATTATAAGATATTCATTAGATTCGGAGTAAACAATCTGAACTTTCTAAATACCACACTTATTCTAACTTTTGCAATGATCATTCCAATTGGACAAAACTGATATCACAGTAAATATCCCAATGGAACGAACTTATGATGATAACGGATTAAATTATTAATTAATTTACTTCTAAAAACTTTTCACATTGATACCGGTTTTCCCTCTTCCGAAAAAGTAATTAAATAACAGGAAATTATTCCAAATTTCATTTTTCGTAAGGTTGTAACATGGGATATTCGAAAATTTCTCTTAATTAATATCTGAGGTTTTTTCTGATTTTATTCTTATGTGCCCAGCTTCTTGATAATCAAATGAAATGTGATGTTGAAAATTAAGTAAACGTTGGAAGTGGAGTAAATGGAATCAAATCAAATCATGCAGTATAATGAAAGTTACGGTAATGAGAAGGGTGTCAATGTAAAGTGCGCAGAAGTCTTCAGGCGTGGATTTGGGAAGATTAGGACTCAACGCTGTCGGAGTGGTAGGTATTCACCTCGTATTCCGGTAAGCGTATTCTTCGATAGATTATAAAAGTTTCTAGTTCTCTCATTGGGAAGAGTAGCCTTTTTATTTGAGAATTAATATTTTGGATATAATTGACGATCTGTACTTGAATATCTAAATTGAAATTTGAATTTAAGTTGAATTTCAACAAGAATATTTAGATTGTGTTATTATAATTTAAGGTGACAGACAATATGGTTAACAGGATACAGTCACAAGTTTCAGTGTTTTCTGTGAAACCAAAAGGATATATCATAAATAAAAGGATATTTCTATTGCATTATTATAAAATTTTATTTTATACTGTAACACCACGGCATTACTTCCTTCTCCCTCTATTATTACTTGACATTTAAAGAGTCATCAATCAACACAGGGTTTAATGAATTCAAACCAGACAGCAACACAACTCGGGTTTATTGCGATCTCAAAGCAATCTCAAACACTAGATATTTATAGTTAAGCCTGTGGATTACTTCCAACCAAACTCTTAGTCTAAATATTAGTATCAAAACAAAGCCTTTAACTGTTTCAGACCAATCGAGACAAGTCTTTTGTAGAACTTTAAATGAGAGTCCGACTTCCTGACCATTTGTAGATTTGTCTATTCACTCAGTGTAGGATATGATTCCGATGTCTTCGCTAGTAATTCCGCTCACTTTCTCTGCCCCCAACAATAGTATTCAACTCTTTGCGGCTGATAAATGCATCGCCTCAGTCCTATTCACTACTTTTCAATAATTATGTTATCATAAGTAGTGACATATTTAGTTCATTATTTAACTCTACAGCTATTTTTAAGTCAAATTAAGCAGTCAATTAGCTCAGAACACCAATTGAAGATGCGTAAGAGCAAGACACGGATTTGTAAGGCTGCTCTTACTCAGTCAATCTAAATTTACTTTCTGTTTATAAAATCTTAGCTTATCAACTCACTCAGATTCATGCACTTCCTGATTATAGTAAATACACTTCCAACAACACTCCTATCCAATCGTCTATATCAGCTTGACGTTATCCTCTTTCTGCCTTCTCTTTCCTTTCAATTCTATTTCGCTTATATATCACTATATCTAATTCATTTCACTACACTATTTATCTTCATCTAATTTACCTAATCACATTTCATTTTGGGTTAGAATAAATTGTAATTTTATGCCATTCAAATTACCAAAAAGTTTTCCCGAGGTTAGTGAAGAGAAAATCACTAATAGCCCAACGACATAAAGTCACGTTTCATTCATTGGGAGAGATTCTCATTTTATACAGCATCATATTAAAGCCCTTAAGGTTTAGTTGAAAGGAAAAGCGATACAAAAGTTTGCTATAATACTGAAAAGGAATACATCGCATATTAAAGCATTTAATTATTATTCTGGTTTTTAACTGCATATTATATGATTATTTTCCCTAAATAACAGCTGATTTAATATCTTGTATAAGATACCTTTTACAAACACCCCGATAAATATTGTCTGTGATTTAAAAAAAACAATCACTAAATTAAGAAGTAGAAATAAATATTCCATTTAATATCTCACCCTACGTGTAGTAGGAAATGTCGAAAAATAATAGCAAATGAAATAAAAGAAACAAATATAAAAAAATACTAATTTAGAAGGATGAGAATACGTCCAAAAAAGTAACAATGAAATGGAATGAATACTACTTTAGAAAAAAAGACATAGAACTTCGCAAAATAATGACGATTGCAATTTGAACTGTATGTAGGAAGCCATTACGAAAGGGACTTTTCATAGCATTCCAATCTCTTGTCTGCATTTTGTCTCATTTCAATTTGGTTTTAGAACAGTTTCGAATGGATTTGTTTTCTCCCTGGTCATTATTCTTTAAATTTAGCTCAAAAAATTTATTTCAAAATTTAGCTTAGATATACGTTATTACTAAATAACTAAGATTTGTGTTTAGTCCGTCTTTTCTCGAAAATTAAATTTTGCGTAGACTATATAATTCACTAAATTGAAAAGCAAACCTTGTATATATAGATCCAGACTAGTCTGTGAGATTAAAATAAAGTATAAATAAAACATATATTGCTATAAGGTCTTAAAACTAAGGTTTAACAATTTATTCAAGTATTCTACTTCTTCAAAGTTTCAATGTCAAAAGTAGTGTTAATATTTTCAAAGGCTATTAGAAAGTTTATTTTAATTGCATATAAGTGGCTCAAAAGATTGACATTATAATATATAATGATTATAATAATTACTTTTAGTTTGCTTAAAGTATGTTTATATTACTGAGATATATATTTAATTTAATATTATATCGACTGCTTTTATTTTAATATCCAAACAGAATAATGTCTACTTTAATCACTTTTATTTCTCTCTTAGTTTCATATTTAATTTAATGATTGATTTTTATGGCAGAAACGTCGGTTTTTATTCTTTTTGTTGTTGACATCGGCAACGATTTTGTGCTTAAAAATGTTGTGCTTGTGATAGTAAAAATGCTTTAGAAATTTGAAAAGAAGATATTATTATTTTCCTTATTGCATAGCTCCTAAATTACAAATAAAATATTAATAAATCATCTCACTGAAATTATTACATTTATAAATAATACCCATAATTATCGAACGAATTTTATCATTCTTAAAAATGATTTTTAAATGTTAGAAATATAAATCATAAAATAAAAAATTCCATCCTAAGCCTTAAGTTTCATAGTTTTCCAATGATAAATTCAAAATTTTTAATTTTCTTAAAATAATTTGACTATATTTGAAATTAAATATTTTACAAGTCTCCAGTAGGGTATTGTTAATTCTTTCAAATATCTGATGACCTCTGTAAATAGTTTCATTATAATGATTTTTCTTTAAAAAATATATATATCGTAATATATAAATATTTATATCGTTTATTAACAGAATGAAATTATTAATATTATACTGCCTAAATAAGATAATATGGCAGAATTTTCTATTTAACATATCACTTGCATTTAAATGGCTTCTAATTTAAAAGCTTAACATCATTTTTACTGATTCACGTTAATTTGTTTCTCTTCTCTTTTTATTTTGTTGTTTTTAAATTCAAATACTTTTTTCGGTACTTTTCCATTTCATTGACACAAATCTCGCCAAGCAGACCTTATTGGAGACAACACACAGCATACACATAAATAAGTAATATTAAAAAAAAAAATTTAAATCATTTCCTACTTAAGTCAACAAAGAAAATTTTTATTTCAGTTATTTTTTATTAAATAATTACAATTAATATAAATATGTATATACATATGACAGAATCACAATATTAAGAGGCAAAAGAAAAAAAATTTCAGCTATCTACACGCTTCATCACTTACGGTATTTATTCCTAAATTTATATCCTACTAAATATCTTATATAAGAGAAATTTTTTTCTCCCATATAAGACTATAATTAATTATTTGAAAATCAAATAAAAATTTTATGCTTCGACGAGATTCGATCCGAAGGCATGAAGATTCTACGCCGACGCTCTACCAGCTTTACCATAGCAAGACAAAAGACATAGTAGAAGCATTGACTCGTTTCTTAATTCATCCGGTAAATTAAATGGTTGAATACAGTTTAGCTCAACCACCCTTGGCGACAGGAATGATTTGGCGGTATTTCGCCAAATGTAACTACCCTGGTCCGCTTCACAGACTTAACGTTCAGCCAAAAAAAAATCGCCAAGTTTGGCAATTTTTGCAATCGTGCCAAAAGGTTGTGCTAATCTGCATTTTCACCAATTAAATTTAAATAAATGAATTAATATTTGAAAAAACTGTATTAACATTAAGTGTCATCCACTACAAGTTTTAAAAAAAAGGATTTTAACTTAAGTGGATGAATAAAAAGTATTTTATTAACGATTGAAAATTTGAACAAGATATATATAGAGAAAGTGTGAGCTAATAGTAGGAATTTAAAAAGATATTCCGTTTTGCGTCGGTTGTATCATTTTAGCGCCGGCGAAATGGAAAAGTATCCCTTTTCATATTTTACTAGCAGTTTCAAGATAAATCATCTTTGATTATCATTTTGCCATCAATGATGATTAAAATATTCGGTACTTTTCCATTTCCCCGGAGCAAGCGGTTAAGTCGCTAAAAATGATACAACCGACGCCAAACAGAATACGTGTATACTTTGTGTTGTCTCCAATAAAGTCTGCTTGGCGAGATTTGCGCTGGCTAAACGGAAAAGTACAAAATATTCTAATACATAATATCAGGTTCGTCTTCGCATCTGGTGTAATTTGGCACATTGATACGATTTATGGTCAGTTTTAATAATTATTTGCTTACTTTTCAAATCGCTTGCTTATATTTTAATGCCTAAATAAAAATTGATATTTGTATTGAGGGATCATTTGCTTTGATTTATTTTGTTAAAGATGTCATCTTTTCGGTACATTAGAAAATTTGTATTTTGAAGAAAGATGAAAGTATTCCAAAGAGAAAGAAAACGGCAATTGCTGTGAAATTATAAACACGCTATTATGCTATTATAATAGTTTCAGTACTTTTGTATTCAAGATAATGCTTTTGTATTCAAGATAATGCTTTTGAATATAGTATTAGTATTTTTGTATTTAAGGCAACGCTTTTGAATTTAGTATTGGTACTTTTGTATTCAAGACAATGTTTTTTTAATGTATGCTATCAATGAAGATTTGAATTAGTATCATACAAGCGTGTTACGATGAACTAAATTATAATTTTTTTCTGATCGTCGCCATACAGTTTTAGAGAAGCGGCAAAATTAAAACTTCAAATCTTCGTTTCACATAAAAGAAATTCGAGGAATTTTAAGCATATTATGCTTACATTTATTGTTATATAAAATTTTATAACAGTTATAAACACATTCTCAAGGACATATGTTCATATACAAACTATTATCGTTCATATCCTAAATCTCAAAACAAGCCATAATTTTATTTCCAAGAAATAAATTTCGGCCTTCATGTGGAATATGTTCCTCGCCATAAATTTCTCGGAGCTTTTTTAATACATGAATAGCAAAAGAAAAGTTGAATCATTTATGGCTGAACCGAAGTACGTATAACATGGGAGGATTATGTTTATCTGCAGGGCAGATCCTTTCTAATACCTTTTATGGTGATAAAAACCAAATTTTGTGGAAATATTATATTATGAGTTTAAGAAAAGAAGTTTTTAAATTTTATTGTGAAAAGGCTGCAAAACATAGTCGTGGTTTTTCCGTGAAATATTTAAGAAAGTGTGAATAATGTGAAATGTTTTTTGAATTTTAAAAATTGTCAATAAATTTTTAAGTGCTTTTATTTTGTTCTGTAGCGTTAAATTATATTTTTTCTATGTATATCACATTGAAACAGTTGTGAGTAAATCGAAGTATTTGCAATAAGAATTTTTTATTTATATTCAAATACAATTTCTAATATATTTTTGCATTACAAAGACAAATGTTTGAAGGAAAGAGACAATGTGTCTTGAGATAAAAAAAATTTAACTTCAGGACAAAATATCGGACTTGATGGTCATGTTTAATCTTTGCAATATAAAATAAGGCTAATGCTAAAGAAAGTTCAGGATATTTTTATACTAATTCTAAAGATAAATTTTTGGAATTTTCTCAAATTGTATTTTGATGTGCATATTTAATTACAATCAGATAAATAACTATATAAATAGATTTATTTTTTCTTTATTTTTAATACTTAATATGTGGCATTTCTTTTAACTTAGATTCCATATTTATATGTGGAATATTTGAGATTCAATAAATTCATTTTTTTTTAGATAATTCAATTTTATTTCTTCAGAAACTACTTAATCTTTTGTTTAAACTTATAGAATTTCCAAATATTCCCAAAACATTCCAAGGTCATAAAACAAACAAAACTAGGTATAATTATTAACCTTCAAGATGATAATTTTTTTCTCCTGCTTTTATAACCTTAAAAAATGTTATAATATCTTTCAATTTTATGTATCAAATAAGAACTCGAAAATAACGCATTTTTAAAAAAATATTCATGACTATACTAATGCACAAATGTTCATTCAGATTTTATTAAGATTATTATGAATTAGGTGAATTTCGATAAGGATTCATAAATCACACGAATTGGAATAAAACAGGCTACAGAAAATTAAAATAGATTCTGGATGAAGCAACATTAATAGGATTACAACTAGTTTATAATTAGAAATATCGAAATTCTGAACAATGAATCTTAAAAAATGAGAACTTAAAAATATCTCTGAAATAAACAAGAAATAAGTAAAATAAACACAATTAAAGCAAATATCTAAAACAGCTTTCAAAAACATCTGTTTCCTTAATTAACCACAAAAGAGGATTAACACTTCTAGGAGATGTGTATTTTTTATCCATTAGTAAAGATGTGAAGCAAAAGTAAAAAGATAGAGAAGACATTACTTTAAAAGCATTTTCAGGTATTTCTATTTACTTTCTTAGCTTTTCAGAAAAAAATTTCAAATCCTGATACAAAATAGAAATGCAGACAAAGAGAGAAAAATTTTACTGCTTGTGATTTAAAAAGTCGCTTACGTGAAATAGAAGAAAGATTTGGAAAACGCTAATAAAATCGTCTGAAAATAACTCGGTATTTTTTTCACTGATTTTCTGTAATGGTATTTCATTAATAAACTGTAATTCGAAGAATTTTAAAATTGAACTTCATTGTTGATCCGATGGTAAAAATTTTTCGGTTCGCTTGAAAACATTTTTACATTCATTAGATAAATTGGTATAGAGATCAGAAAATTCGTTTTTTATAGTTAATGAACTTATCACAATGTTCGTTACTTTTGATTCAGAAAGTAAATTTAAAGGTGTTTGCAAAAATTCATTAATTTTCTTCAGAAACGTTTGTTTAATGTAATTTTGCAACTGTTTGGATAAGTGAGTTTTTTGGATGCAAAAATATTTTTAATATTCCATATATATATTTATTCTAAAAATACATTTTTATGGAACTTCATATTTTGTTCTGCGAAGGGAAAATACAATATGTTGTTACAACATTTTTCCTTTTTCAAATCATTCTTACATCGCTTTCTAAGTATGGGCAGTTTTCCTATTCATTCAGTAAATTGTATTTCAATTCAACTTTATCCTTCAAGTGTATGTAAGAAGGAAATAAAAAGAAATGACAGATTTAAAATCGAGGCAAGGGTAGCCTAGTGACTATTATCACAAGATTTTTGTCCAGCTACATACAAGTCGAATCTCCAATTTCGAATCCTGTATTTAAAAAAAAGATCATCAAATAGTATCATAGGGAAAATTTTACTTTAAATTCAACAGGGCTTAAAGCGTGATTTAGAGTGCAGCATAAAACAACAGCTTAGATGTCGTCCCAGTTCTTGATCATGGTTCAGAGAATTACCAGAGCCGTAATCAATTCCCATATTGTCATCAATTCCCAGAGCTCCTTTACACACACAATTCATATAAATTATCATTATTATTGTACTTTTTATATATCAATAAAATGATGAGCAAATTTGATCGTATACGATAATTTACAGAATTTAATTAGAGTTAGTTTTGTAATGAGACTCTTATAATTAATAAAAAAATATTCTGTATAACTAAGAAAACCTTTAAATCATATTTTCAGTTTGTATGTGACACACAGACACACATATATACACACACACATACACACATACACACACACACACACTATATATATATATATATATATATATATATATATATATATATATATATATATATATATATATATATATATATATACACCAATAGTACATTTCACAAACATACTAGTAAAACACTCTAGGTATATTCAAAACTAAAGCAAACAGTTAAGAGGGAAAAAATTAAATAGTTAAACAACCAAAAATCAATTTAATATAGATGCAAATCAAATAAGTCCTATAGTGAAAGCAGAATCATCTTTTTTTCTTAACAGGAACATTACGAGAATCCCACACTCCTAATGATTCTTCGATTATTCAATTGTCCACCATCTCTGTAACTAGACACGCGCAGTATCTTCTTTCTTTGCAAGAGGCACGCTTTGTCTACCAAATCAAAACCAAATAAAAGTACTTTCTGAACCACGCTAGTAATTTAATAATAAATTACCCATTTAAAATAATTTAAAATTTAACTATATTTAAGATGTAAAAAAGTTACTTAAAAATATTCAGTTACTAAGAAGGTCTTAATAGACAAAAACACCAACAAACCTACAAACTATAAATCAGAAGAAAAAAAAAGAAAAATAAGACAAGAAAAGTAAAAATGGAGATAAAATTTTTCAAAATGCTGTCTCAAACTTGGAACTAAGAATTCGTGTGTATACTAGTATTTTGGATGCAATCTCTTACACTCAGCATCATTATTTTATAATATAAGGTAAAAACCAAATACATGCAAAAGTTCTTGTTCAAAAAATTAATCAAACCAAAGAAATAGAATACACAAAAGGAGTCAAAATTCATTTTAAACCAAATTAAGCTAATTCATTAAAAGTTAAATATATATGTTTATACACTTTTTTTAAAATTCATGAAACTTAAAAAGAGTTATTAAACTTCTTTTACATACCTGAAACCTATGTGATCTACTTAATTATAAGATCCGAAATGTGTGTGAGGAATATATTTACATAAAATCAACCGAAAATCTATTTGATCGATAGATTGATTGTATGAAACAAGGATCTAAAATTAGAAATAATTCAAATTCAAACTATACTGAAAATTAAATAACACCAAGAAAACATAATTATAAAATATGTATATATTTTTAAAATTTTAATAAACAAAATAAAAGTTCGTTTAAATTAATTTATATCCATACATTAGGAATTCGTAACACAAAAATATGATCAATTCATGCATTCGTCATCTATGGACTAGAAATTGAATAAAAAGAATTTTTAAATCAATATTATACTTACTGAAAATAAAAGATTATACAAATAAAAATTAATACAAATAATAACTAAATACATATTAAGGTGTTTCAATTTTATTTTTAAATACATATTTAGAAATTATGTGTGTGTGTGTGTGTGTGTGTGTGTGTGTGTGT
>BMAW01118874.1:0-26619 GCA_019974015.1 Nephila pilipes
TAACCAAACAGTTTCTTTATATAAATTGTTATTAGTAAAATGTAATTAAAAAATAGAACGAAGAACTATAAACTAGCCTTTTAAAAATAATTACTAGTTTAACTTGTTAATAAAATTTACCTAGCCTAAACAATTTAATTTACTTAATTTACCTAAAAAGTTTAATTTACCTAAAAAATTAAGAAAAAAACCGTTAATATATTTTATCATTTATGTATAAATGGGTAGTAGAACTTAAAAAATTCATTGAAAATTACGCATATATTTCGTACATTTTTGTTGAAATCGAGAAATTTATGCAAAAATTAAACACATGTGTGATCCCATAAGATAATCAGATGTACAAATATTAGGCTTATTTTCAAATTGTTTTCCATACAATAAAAGAAAATACCTGATCTAAAAAGAATCTTAGATGTTACTACCAGAAAAAATTTTCAAATTTAATCTGATATAGTGTGGCATAGGTATAATAAAACTTCCAAATAAATCAATGCAACAATTGAAGAAGGTTTAAGAGAGAAGCCTCGGCAGCAGTGAGGTCATTGTCGTGGTAGGCGGCGTTGTTCCCTAAATTCGTACGTTTCATTCCTGACGCTACTTAAGTTCCATCGTCTGGTTAAGTTATTGCGCTTTAAATCTGTCAGGTCAATGTTCTCACTTTGGAATAGTGTGGAAATTTGCAAATTGGAGTGTCAGGTCAGGTAACCTCACTATATGTCCGAGTTACTTGATCGGTTACTTGTAATTCTCATATTGCTTCTAAGTGCAAGGTTGGTAAACAATTGATACGCAAGAAAGTTATTCGTAAAATTCCATAGTTTTTAATAATTTAAAATATACGCCTTGTTATATATATATAATATATATATATATATAACCCCATACACTATAACGATTAAAATATTTCTCTATCAGCTATTTGGTCTCGAATAAGTCTTCCTCAAGTTGCTCTTTCCTTCTACATAAATTTCGCAAGAAAATAAGTATTTTTTTTCAATAAATACAAAAGGTTTTTTTTATTATCGGACTATAAACTTCATAATCATAAAATACTATTATACTACAGTATTTATCAGCGTATCTATTTATCATATTAATTTATCAATTTTATAATCCGTCATTTTTACACCATTTCGCGATTTAACAAAGAAATAATTGCAACCATTAAGAAGCTTGCGTTAAATTGTATTGAATCTTGCATACCTTATAATAATAATAATGTACATTTTCTTGAATTATATATATAGAGAGAAAACACATAAAGAGTAACTTAATACTACTATTAATAATAATTAGTTGTAGGTAAATAATATTGATTTCTTGTAAATAACTTTCTATTTTGAGTCACAATAACTGCAATTGAAAATTGTGATTATTAAACTTGTATAATATAATTAAATATATATTTTATGATCTACATTCAGAAAAAAAATTACTTAATGATTTCAGTTTTATTCAACGTAAAATTAGTTAATTAAGTTTCATATTTACATAATTTTGAATATAACATTAAATGTAATTAAATCATATACATTACAAATCCATGACAATCTAAGCTGTTACGAATCTTTATATTTGGACAACTCTAATTTTCTGCGTAAATTTATTTCATAGACTTTATGCCATTTAAAAAATATTTATTTTACACATTAGCTTAAGAATAACTGGGCATTTAAATTACATAAAATTTAAGGACATATTTTAGATTTTTCTTTACTTATCTTTTTGTGCTTGTATTTTCCATCAGTAACGCTCAATTTGCCACTAGTGAAAGTAATAAAACTTCTACTTATTCATTTTCTCCCTTCATAGAAAAAGAAAAAGCAATCTACTCACGGTATTTCTCAAATTCGGCTATTTATCGAACATTAGTCCGAACAATGAAAATGGTTCTTCATGATGCTTCATTTTATCCTTCAATAATAAAAAGTGATAATTTTTTTCCCGGAACTCTTAGCGTTCTTTTTAAATTACAAAAGAGTGTGAATTTGATAGAGTTAGTGATTATCATCACAGAATGATATATTATGCAATTAATGTTTTCAAAAAAGTCATGAAAATGTATTTCAAAAGAAAATTCAATAATATTATATAATAAAACGTTTTAAGGAACGATTTTTTAAAAATGTCTTTTTGTTTCAGATTTGGCATTGAGTTAACGGTATTTTTTTAGTAATTGCGTATGCCTAGAAAGAATAAAACATTGTAAAAAAAAGTTTAAAAAAAGAGAGCACAGTTTATGATCTTATGATTTTCGTTTTATAAGTGGCTTTTATTGAAATCTGTAAAATTTGTATTATTTATTCGAATCAAATGAGAGAACTATTATATACGCAGAATAATAATTCCCTCATTGTCGAAATGTTTTGGAGTTTTGTGATGAAAAAAAAATATGAAAAGTTAAGTAAAACTAGCAGTCTCGTAAATAATTTTGAGTTTTGGCTATCAAAATTTAATAAACATAGGAGAAGTATATTCAGTACTAAACATATTTAGTAATAAAATATTAAATTGATATTCTCCGAGTAATAAAAATGCATGTTAAGAATATTCCATTGTGAAGAAGCTATGTATACCAGATATTCGAAAATGCAAATCAATTTCTATAACATTTTTTGCAACTATTATTGAATACCCTTTCTTTAAATGCAGCATTTAAAAGTAATTTCTAGTGGAATCGCGTTATTTTATATTCAAATATAATTTTTATTCATTTTAAAAATCTTTCTGAATTCAGTGATATAAAAGCATTTTACTAGTGCATTGTGCCTTATTTGTATTAAAAACGATATCTATATGCTAATTAGAGAAATATATTTCTGAAAAATATTTATTTTATATAAAATTCTTAAATTAACTAATATATTGAATGATAGTGGTTTGAAAAAGCATATTTAGTGAGAAAATGTGAGGAAAAAGATAACTTTAATGAAACATTATCTGTAATATTGGAGGCAAATGTATTAAATCAGTTTTAAATAATTTTTTAATGAAAAAATAACCAGCAATTATTTACTTTTATCTATGTAAGATTTCGTTTGAAAGCCTGGTTATTTGGATTTCTAGATTAAATTGTCTTTCTAATAAATTTATTACGTTATGAAAATTTCATCAACTTTCTTTTTAACCATTTATATAAATTCCATTTAAGTACTTGTATGCACAAAAGAAAACGGTGAGAAATTATAACTATTGAATGAACTCCAAACAAAAAGTATGCTAGAATTTCTTTAAAGCTTTCGTGAGAACTAAAATATTGGGAGCCTTTATTCCAAAGATTTCAGTACTCTGAAAGGCCACAACACTCATTTTATAAATTGTATTCGTTTTATATATATATATTCCAAAACATTTACCTCAAAATTGCCCATGTTGTCACAAAACAAGTTTAAAGGAATACATTGTGTGATAAATGTTCAGACTCTTTTACATGATCAAGGGCGTTTAATAATAATAATTAGCTACCTGATTCAGTAGATACAAAGAGCGTTCAAATGAAAAGGCACGAAACGTCGTTACAACGTACCATTTATACATTTGCCTCTGTCTCTATGGGAGAAAGTAGCGCGATATCTTGGAATACGAATGGAGTCTCCGGAGTAAATTGGAGAATGCCCGGGCATCCGCATGCGCAGAAGAGAACAGAGGCTCTTATAAAGAGCGCCATCCAATTGACGAGTCAGTGCGTGGGAAAGTATGATTCCAAAAAGCACATTCCAAAATTCTACGATTGAGGAGCAGTGAGGTGTTATCCGATTTCTGTCAGCGGAAGGTATGAATTCGGCCACTATTCTTTGCCGGATGGTGACCGTATACGGGGAACGCAAGTTAGTGAGAAAATGGAACGCTCTTTTTCTTGCAGGGAGTGAAAGTTTGGTTGGAGACCCAAGACCAGGCCCAGAAAACACAGTCATCATGATGATCTTATAGACAAGGTGGATGACCGAATGAGAAGTGATTGGCGTGTCACAATCCGAATATTGGGGTGAAAGTGGATGTCAGTATTAGAACAGTGTGGACAATTGTTCACGAGAAGTTACGTTATCGGAAGGTATGTCCGCAGTGGTTTCTGAAGCAGCTCACCGACCAGTCAAATGAATTGCGTATGGGGCTAGCATTTCAAGATCTGTTTCGGTATCATAAAGACCCCCCTTTCCTGGAGCGGATCTTCACAGGCGAGAGATTTGGGGCCATCTCTACGAGCCAGAGACAAAGAGGGCAGCATGCAGGAGAAGCTTGCGTCATCACCTCCCCCTAAAAAGTTTAAAGCCGAGGCGTTAACAGGCAAGGTGTTGCTCACAGCCTTTTTCGACGTCCAAGGACCGCTACTTGTTGAATTCCTCGAGCACAGAAGACCTATTAAATCCATGTGTATTGGAAGACACTTCGAAGCCTACGCTAGTCTATCAAGAACAAAAGACCGGGGCTGCTTACGGATGGTGTGGTTCTGCTCCAAGATAAAGAGCATTTTCACATCTTCAGGGTCACATACGTGGAACTGATTAAGCTCAAGAGAGAGCAGCTTGACCCTCCGCCTTACAGCCCGGACATGTCTTCCTGCGATTTCCATATATTTGGTACCCTGAAAAAACATCTGAAATAGAAACGCTTCAACTCGAACGACGAACTCAAAGACACTGTGAAGGACTGGGTCTCGTCATGGTCACATAAATTCTGGGAATAAGGAATCCTTTGGCTCGTTAATCAATGGGATCGTTGTGCTCTGGCTTATTGTGTATACTTTGAATAAATTATTCACTTATACCCACAGTGTCGTTTCGTACTTTTTCCTTTGAATACCTCTTGTAATTATAAGGGGAAATTATTACGCCATTTTTGGGAGTGATGTTTTTGCTCGGTTAAAAGTTAATAAATTTTTGATGGATATTGCATTTCAAAACTCTATTTAAATGATAATAAATTCTGAGATTAACTTCTCTGTTAACTTCCATATAAGATTAAAATTATGTAGAGTGACCCCTGTATGGCAAACAGGAAGTTTAAGTTACCAGAAACTTAGAAGTTAAGTTACTTTAATGCACTAATTACCTTACTATACTCTGTTCAATAAATAACGAATTCTTCACAATATTGATTGAAGCTTCAATTGATTGAGGAGAAGAAACGTCATGTTACTGTTATTCCATAAATTAATTTGAGAGTCTTTGCGCCGCATTTTATGCTTTATTAAAAGAACAACTAATGATTATAATTAGTAATAAAGTTATGTTAAAATACATAAATAAGATGTTAATCAAGAATTTATGAGAAATGAAATATGAACTTGTATATAAAAAACTCCATAAAAACACAGAAAATTATCGAATCTATCCAGTTCCATATTAAAAGTTAAACTCTTGTAATCCGAAAATAGATATTATTATAAAATTCTTATACCAATCAAGATTACAGATATCACCGTGAGCAATAAAGAAAACAACATTACTGGCTTACGCATCCCGACATATATAACCCACAATAAATAACAAAACCCTCCAAACAGCTATAAATTTGTCATCATATCTTTTCGACCTCATGCATGGTTTTAAAAAGAGAGCAAAAAAGATTTATAGATTATCTGAGAAAAATATTGTATCTAAGTTTCAAATTGAGTATTATATGATGATTAGTTTAATTTTACAAATAAATAACAATGCAGGCAAATAATTTTTATGAACTAAATTAAACTATCAGTGAAATGTATAACTAGTGCATTTAAGTAGATACGTGTAATTTTGTTTCATTTTTCTCAATTAAAAGTGTTTTATAGTACAAATTGAAATAAACCTAAATTCAATGAAAAAATAATTTTCTTCCCCTTCAGCTGTGCAATTCCTAATGCCATTATGAACTTGAGACGATTCTTCCCTGTAACGGTTTCCTTATAAAGGAAAAAAGATATTTACAGAAATTCATCAATCAATCAAGGGAAGTTTAAGCAATGAACTCAATAAATTGGCGACGAATTTGATGATCGTTTTGGTGATTTGGTAAGAAAATTGGCGAATTGTGTGACAAAATAGAAAGTGCCCGAAAATGCTGGAATTTAGGCGAAATTCGACTAGGAAAAAAATTATGGTTTTCCGAATTTTCCTCGTAACTCACACCTGGATGGAATAGATGTAAATACGCCGGCAGCCCAAGTCAGTCTGAATCTGGATTCTGCTTCTGGAGATTGATCGGGAGTTATTGGTAATCGGCTGAGTGGATCTATCGAGGTACTGCTGGTAACGGGCCAAGTGAATTTGCGGAGAAGCAAATTCTGTAATTATTACAAATTATAAATTCTGTAAAAGTATCTGTCCGTAATTATTGGTGCTTGTCTTTCAAGTGTTGAGTATTACTGCGGAAGTGTGTCCGTAGTGCAAAGTAGTAAATTGTATATAGCTGAAACAACTACCACTATCGTTACATATTTTGTTTTTGTTCCTGTATCTGTGTCACTATAATCTGTATAAGTGCTGTGTTTTCTTTTTGAGTTGTTACTGTTCAAGCTCTGCTACTTGTGCTTTACCTTGAATATTTGTGAATTAAGCGTCATTTGCCGTTATTACCTTGTTGGTCTTATTTCATGCGTTACACATCTAGAAATTTTGTAACACTACATTTATAAGAAAAAAAAGCGCGTGAGAGAAATTACTATTTTCGAACATATTTCCACTACGGGTAACTGTTTCACTTTTACCACCATTTTTTCGAAAGCTTTCAAAACTACCTAAAACTTATTTTTAAAATAGAAAAACTCAATATAAAATTATATACATAAGAGTTTAATGCTTTTTAGAACTTTCAAACATGCTATATTTAAAAAACTATTTCCTTTGTTTCTTTATGATAATCATTGTCTTAATAATTCCACTTGGTAAAAAGATTGTTTAACGTTATGGGACAATATTGGCATCCAATCTTTCATTTTTCTGGTTTTCAAATCCAACGAGTTCAAGGGGAAAAAAAAGCTTTAATGTAATTTAAGTTACTTTTGTTCTCTTAACAGAAATTATGTTCTATCATCGTGAATTTTTTTTATCTTTCTTTATAACTACCTTTCCTTAAAGAGAAAGTGCGTTTGTTTCTTCGAAGCAAAATATTGAGGAGAATGGTGAAGTTCTCTGCAGTTTTAAATTCCCACTTTAACAGCCTTAACCTCTAGCTTAACTTTCCTTGTTGCAGTATATCTGGAATTAATTCAAGTTTATGAAAGCAAAATAAATAAATACTTGATGTATTGAATTACTTAAAATTTTATGCTTTAATTCCTTTTAATAAAACAAAATAAACTAGCAGAAAAAGCAATGAATTTTTTTTTCGAAAAAAGGGTTTCTTAAAATTATTTTATGGTGAATTGTCACCAGTAATTTTTAAATGAAATTATATTTGCGCTATATTTGAAAATGTTTGAATAAATTTCAGATTCTTTATATTTATGATTTTTACAGAATTTGGGAATATTTTGAAACAAAAGTTTTTTTCTTATAATTCAAAATAAATTGTTTTGTTTCACACACACACACACAACACAGCTTAGATAATATGAGCACAGAACTTGGATAATATCAGCACAAAGATATACACAGCCCTTTTACAAGTTAGCGACACAGATACAGGAACAAAACAACACTTTTAAGCACAGTCACAGTTATAACAGCACACTTCAGCCCACCAGCTTATTAGTTCTCCCTACAGACGTTCTCCGCAGTAATACTCTGCACTTCCAGGGAGGATACATGCTGCTTCTCCGCAAATCCTCCCAGCAAGGTTCACTTCCAATTACCGACAGCTTCCATTCGATTTTCCAATTACCTCCGCAACAGAGACTCCAAAGATAAACTTATAATAACTCCCTCCGACTCTCGGTTTATTTATACTTATTCGAGCCAGGCTTGACGTCAGGCCAAAATTTTTCGAAAAGTCCAAATTTTTGTTCCCAGTCGGCTTTTCGTCTTAATTTCCAGTGCTTTCAGGAAACTTCCATTTCTAGCCAAAGTCGCCAAGTTACTTGTCAAGTTGCCGAAGTTGTCGCCAAATCGTTCTCCAAGGTTAAAGGATCACAGCTTTAGCTGACTGATAGCTTCTCTGTAAATGTTTCTTTTTCTTCTCAGAAGGGCGGCTGCAGCGAAGCTCAATCTCATGTTCATAAGATTACTCCCCATCTTCAAAGACTGGCGTTCCGGCTGTCTCATCACACATTCAGCTGTGATCTGTTTCATGGTATGAAGCCTTCCTATATCGGGTATTGACTTATGGCCTTGACGTTGCGCGAGCAATATCCTTTCCTTTTTCCTAATTGCGTTGTAGCCTTGGAACTAGACCTCTCCGCCATTTCCTATTCCATCGTTTGATTTTTCGCTCCCAATTCATTCGTTCGCTAGCCAGTTTACTCCGCCTCTTCCAGTTTTTTCGTTCGCTGGCCAGTTTAGTTAGGTATCTGGCAAGCGGAAGTACACTTTCCGAAAAACCTCTAAGTCATTCGTGAAATACGGTGAGGAAGGGGTACCACTTGGTCGTCTAAAAATATGTCATAATACAGTTGCAACTTTCGCTCGAAGAACGGATCCGTAGTCCATGCGCTCCCTTCATAAACTTGGACATCAACATCAGGTTGGCTACCTGAGCATGTGGTGAACAGCCTGATGCTCACTCCATGCTCGAGAGGTCTCGCAAGGAATTCTTATATTTCTCTTGTTCAAGACTCCATCAGCAGTTACAATTCCACATGAGAGTGGAGAATCTGAAAGTACATTCTTGATTTCCACATCAGTGCTTTTTATTAAAACATAAACTAGAACTGGAGTACGAGGTGCAATTGCTTCATCTGGAGTATAATGCACACAACACATTTTTTTTCTGTCGAAGAAATCAGGAAGCATCTTCTTGATCCTGGAGAGTAGAGTAGAACCTCCATCAAATACCAAATCATAGGCAGTACTCTTGCTCGTCCCAGCATCAATCAAAGCATGCTCAACAGGTTCTATGTTGCGGAATCACAAAACCTCCAGTCTAGCTATCTTTCCGACACCTTCAGCGACTGGTCTATGAGAATCATCGAAGTATTCTGTATGATTGACAATTTTGAATGGCCAGTTCTTAAGATCTTCTTGAATCCTTGGATCATCTATAACTTCGATCTTCTTTTGAACTTCTACTTCTTCCTCTTTGGCTTCTTCAACTTCACTCGTTTCTTTGATAATTGCTTCCTCATTTTCTTCACCCTCCTCTAGTGGCTCCATATCATTTATCACCTCTACCGAAGCAACTGCATTTTTAATTTTAGTTTCTTCAAAAGAATTTTTTTCGGTCAATTCTGTTGTACCGTTGTTAGTAGTCTCCGAAAGATTCAACACTAGAATCGACTTCGGTTTTTAGTTCATCGAGCTTGCACATTTTTTGACTTTAATTCCTTCAAAAAACGCTTTTGACCGGCTATAATATCTACTTATTTGGCTTTCCACTCTTCTAGTACGGATTTCACTTATAACTCCAAGTGTTGTCTCCTTTTTGCCATTAAAATGCAAAACTTCTAGAATTGATCCTCCATCGTTTTATTTTCCATTGCTCTGGTTTTCAGGCATTCATTCTAGTATCACGAAAATCTCCTTGTTGGACTGGGTATATATAGAGATATATATATAGGCTAAAAATTAAAATTTGACTTGGAAAGAATGTACATACTAATTTATAATAATATTATTTTGCACATATTATAAATATCTAGTGTTGAATAATAATATTCCACAGGTCTAAATCAAAATAATGACTATTTTTACACTAATGAAAGAAAAATGTAAAATAAATTAAATCTCACTTTTATTTTTAAATTTATCTTTGCAAGAATAAATAGAAATATTTGTTATTTGGAATACTCTTTAAAAAATACTATATATTTTTTAAGTATTCTGAAGATATTTCAGATTGAATTATTTATAATTATATGTTAACTTCAGGTTCATTATCTTGAGCATTTTCAACATCTCATAATCTTTTCAAAGAAATAAAAAATATTTCAATGGATTTTTCATTTCCAAAAATGCAGCCTATTATTAAAATTTATGTATTATTATTGTTAATGATTAAAAGAACTTTTTTAAAGCTATAGTGATTTTGTTTTTAAATTTTCGTTTCCATTTTTTTTAAATTATTGTTATTCGCATTATGAATGTACTGAAATTATCATTAAATGCTTAAAAATTGCTTAGGTACGATGCTTTTGTGTGTTAATTTAACTATATTTATAAACAATTAATATTTCTTTGGAAAACATGTAGCAGATCTAAATTGAATACACTTGCGATTAGATACATAATTTTGAATTTTGAATACTCCAATAAAGAAACTTATGCATTCGAATATGACTGTGATGTTTCAAACTTTATACAGAATGTTGCATTTATCCGTATTTCAAATGTATGCTAAACATTTTTTCGGTATTATTTATTAAAGAAATTTAAAATTTTTTAATTCTAAAAATTGTGAACAAACTCTGTGTTTGAAGAAAATAAGTAGTGTTTTCAAGGGATAGTAAAAAAGGAAAAATACAAATTTTTTGAAAAAATATTTTTTTCCTTTGTTTGACGAAAAAAACACCTATTATCTTATAAATTTCACGACTTTCATCATCACAACCTCATCACTTTCTTTCTTAATTAAACTTTTCCACTATGTCCTAATTTTGTTCCTTACTTTCGTTCGAAAAATATTTTAATTCTTTCGCCTACAGAATAATTACTCATTTGCTTATTATTTAGTCTCTGAAAGGAATCCCATCTTTTTGAGTTCATTAACTTCGCAATAGCATGATACGAAATAGAAAAAAACAATATTAACACAAAGCTAACAGCATCTAACTAGATAAGAAAAATCGTTCATGATATTAGCGAGAGTGTCTTGGAAAAATATATACCAACGGCAATAAAATTTTGACAGTATTTTATTAAATATAAAAACATCTTACTTAAAAAGATAAATTCAGAGAGTATAAAATTTGAATATTAGGTAAGAAACGTGCAAATTTTTCGAAAATTAAATTTAATGTTAAATTTGTATAAATGCCTCTGTTAAAGTATGAATTTAAATTCATTAACATTTTTAACGATATTAAATATTTTTCAGTTATTCAAAATCCAGGGTTTCAGATACAAATTTTCCATTCTCATTGTTTCGATTTCGAGGTTTCAAGAATCCTTCCTCATTTTACAATGTGAAAGAAAATGATTCGAGAAAAACAATCTAAACTTTACCGGAAATATAAATTCAAACTAAAAGAAAAATATTCTGCGTCTATTCTTAAAGATTGCAAAAACAAAAAAATTTACGGTTGGAACTTAAGGAATGAGCTGCAATATCATTATCTTATAAGAAAAAGAAAGCGAAAAATATTTTGACTTGTCATATTGAACAAATTCATTCTAGAATAATATCAATAGATACTTGTTTCAAAATGTGAAAGTCATGTTACTGAAGTATAAGTAATATATTATGATATGAAGTTTTCCATGATATATCATTTGAAATAAAGTGTTTTAAATTTACTAGCATCAGTATTTTAATTTACTAGAAATATTTATTAGCCTCTAATTTATTAAAATTCGATTTTTTGCGCATAAACACAAATAAAAGTTTTCAATTTAAGAGATGTATATATATAGTTCGTTTACTTTTTTTCTAAGTTATTGTTTTCTATTAATCAAATTAGGCTAAATTTTATTGAATCAGTAATAACATGTAAAAATTTAACTACAAATCCTACTCTTTTTGTAAATAGTATTATTACCTATAAATTATTTGAAACTATACTTGACAATAAATCATATGTTAAAATTTTAAAAGTGATTTAAAAGTTTAAATAAAATAAAATATTAAAACTGATGGAAAAATTTCAATTTCTTAAAATATCTTTTCTGCCAGTGTATTTATTGTTGGATAATTCTATGCTGAAAACGAATAGCGCATTAGCATTAAAATTAAATAAAAGTATTAAGATTAAACAAATTTATTTATTTATTACAAATAATTTAATTTAATAATTAATAAAATATTTTACGTTTTTTTTATTTATTTTAAGAAATAGCTACACATATTTAGTGGTAAGAACTAACCACGAGCCTTTCTTAAGACATGTTTCAAATATTTTTGTTATCGCTTAGATTTCTAGCCCCTACCTTATATATCAAAAGATGCAATTAGTTTTTATTGTGCATAATAAGTAAAATAAAATATTATTACTTTGAGAAACAATCTTTTGAATTTGAATGTTCATGTAAATGTATTAAAATACAAGGTTTTTTTTAAATGAAGGTTTTTTTTTTTTTCTCATAAATATGATTCATATGTGGCTAATTAAATTGCACGCGAAAAAGCAAATATACACACGCAAATAACTTCATTTATTGAACCCTGATTATTTGAATAATTATTGTTCTTTAACATACCATCTCTATTTTCTTCTAATTCTCATTAAAATTCCACCGAGTTTATTTATTAAAGTAGAAAGAATTCAAAAATATTTCGATATCAAATCTGATACTTTTTCTGAGTAATTCCTGAAACATTACCGTGTATTTCTCATTTATTTAACAGTATGTTATGCATACTTGCAAACAAATAATGAGTAGTTCTATGTGCTTTCATTTTCTACGCAATTTGAAATAGATTTTTATTCTCGGTACTATACATAAAATGAAAATGAAGTAAAAATTAAAAAGTAAGCAAATATGTACTATTTATAATATTTTTAAAGAAGCATTATTATCCCTATATGAGAATAACAGATTTTACTCTACGTAAGAAAGTATAATAATTTTCTCATAAATCATAGATTTATTTTCCCTCTGATAAAGCTTTACTTTATTTATTTTAGTTTCACAATTGAAATACCAATGCAATACGAAAAATTTCGAATCGAATTTAGAAAGCTTATGTTTCGGAATGAAGCTTTAAAAATGAAAAATTTAGTAATTACTTAAAATAAAAGACTTTTTACGTTTATAATATACCACTCTATTGCATAGAATTTTGTTATTTTTATACATTTGTTTTGTATGTAATAACTACTCTTTACTCTGAAATTTCTTTTTCTTTGGAAGAAATATTTAAGTTACATTTTAGGGTTTGGTTAACTTATATATTTTACTAAAATATTGTTTACGGTTGAAAAATAAAATAAAAATACTATATGTGGAATATGCTTGTTGATATTTTACCTTTTTTTTTTCAAAAAAGACATGTATTTTAGAGGAGTTTTTGTTTTAAAAATTAAAGCATAGAAGGAATTTTCATCCTTAATTAACATAGTTATAAATAAATAGAATATATTTCTCGTAAAGGTACTGAAATAAATGATCTTCATAATGCACTATATTTAACTATAAAATTACAATAAAATAGATGAAAAAAAATTAAGAGACATTATGTATAAATGTACCAGTTGCAAACACACTCATAACTATATTTGTTATATTAAACAACAAATGTGTGAAGATATAGATAATTTTATTACTAAACTAACTATTAGATATGGTCTACTTATTACAGCATTTAATTAATATAAATATTGCATAAATAAAAATATTGAAAAAATGTATAAGTGATAATGACAATATAAGAATTATAAAGATTTAAAAATGATATTAATAATATCTGAAGGATATCTTTGTCATAAGTTATGAAGATAAAGCACCAAACACTTTTGCTATTATGTGTAAAAAAATTCTATATTAAGGTTACATAGTACACACTAAAAATGAGAATAATATCAAAAGTTTATTTTTCATATTTTTCCATGACTTATATATTTAGGTATCTCGGCTTGAAATTTCGGATATATATGATATCTATTTAGCTTTTGACGTATTTAAAGATTTCTCAGTGTGTTTACTATCAAAATTTGACAGCTGAACGGTATGGCTAGCAGTGTAGAGTTGCATAGTCAGTTATTTCTGTTTCCTTACATGTATTTACATCGCAAGAACAATAGAATGTTGTATTTTACTGTTTTATTCAACTAAAGTATATATTTATTTTAATAACTATTATAAAATAAGTTATTTTATATATTTTAAGATTAAGTTTTTTTTATCCATGGATAAAATAAAAATTATAAGCATATTGCATTTTAGTTTAATAAAAGAAATTTTAATTTAAATTTAAATAAATTATAATTAAATGTATTTATTTATTAATTTTTAAAATAAATTAAAATTTTAAGCAAAACATTTTTATGAATAGTTTTATACATACATGTTTGAGGGGGAGGGAATCATTCAAAATTTTTAAGGATGGGCATAGGGGCACATATTTCAAAAAATTAAGAATGATTGGGTTAGAGTACAGTTGTTGAGTTTGAAACTCGACTACTCAGCGTTGAAGAAATACTTTGCGCATATTGATTTGCACAGATGATATGCAGTAAAATGTTTAATTTATACAAAGCAAAAATTCCAGATCTCAGTTTTTTGCGAGAAATGAAATGTTGCTTGATATTCGTGAAGATGTAAAAAATAAGAAGTGAAGAGGTAAATCTCTAAAAGAATGACTATGACATTTTCGATATAGGAGAACTTATGATTGAAGTTGGTTGTCAAGAGTACATACATCAAACATTACAATAGCCTGTGTTTTTAACTTACTGACTGGTTTGGTGATAGACTAGGGAGTAATGTCAAAGTGATGTCAAGAATGCCAGCAAGCTAAACTTGCCTTTGGAGAAGACAGTGCTGAATTTGATATTTGGTATGAAAGGCGTGAAGATGTTTGTAAAGCAACATGTCGGGTCTTTCTGCTCAATGGAGGTAAATGCAGCTTTAAAATTGTGATACACATTTGAGATCATGGATTTAAGGTCCTTGGTCTCTAATAGGACTTCGAAGTATTTTTAAGATTAAAAGAAAGTGTAGAATATGGAAGTGAAGTTGAAATTTAAAAGATTTAGTCAACCATGTGAGTAAAAAGTTGGGAACAACTTTGACGCAATCAATGAAATATTGGAGAATTAAGAGGTGCAACTTTGGGAGGAAAGAAAGCACGGCATCTCTGAAGAAAATGACGATAAGAAAATTTACTACATAATATACAAATGTAATACGCAAATAAAAAGATAGTATAAAAACCGTAATTACAGAAATTTACTGTACGCTATTTCATTGCGTTTCTACAGATGAGAAACCCCAACATAAAAAGTTATCCGTTGTAGAAAGTTCTGGTGGTAGTCAGCTTTGGTTCAAGCAAAGAAATACAGTTCTCATAAAGATAGGGTAATAACTCCAATCAATCGAGAAATTCTGTCAAATTCTTGCCAGTTTACCAACGATTAGCATATGCTGAACTGTTGAGAAGGAGTGTTAGAGGTTTGACTCGAAATTCGAATGAATCTTTACATTCAATGATTTGGAGCAAATACCCTTAAGAAAATAGTGCTTCGGAAGATCGTGTGTTGGTTGCGGTGTCGAGTACAATGTTTGAGCTTAATATTGGAATGTTTAAAATCTGTAGAAATCTTTTAGTGTGTTAATTGCCTTCCAACCCGTTCATCATCAAACACTTAGCTAATTTCACTGATTATAGAAGAATACGATTTAGATATAAAATAAAATCAGTGACATATCAAGTTGCACAACAAAAATTAAACTTATTAAATTACGTAGAATAAAAATTGAGAAAAAATTAATTGTTGTATACAAAGCAGTTTATAAGCAGAATTTGTATTATTATTATTATTTTGTATCAACGTATTGTGTTCAACACTTTCGATAAAATGTTAAGTTAGGATTAAACTGAATAATCCATCATTGTCTTTTTCAATGTTATCAATTATGTGGTAAAATTTGTTTTGAATAAGAACAAAGCAAATGCAAATGTACTTAGTGAAAGTAGTATTATTGTTTATATCATAAGTTGGCAAATAACATATTCAAAAAACATTAGAGCTCTAAAGGCTTATTAGTTTATGACATACATCTACAAATTTTAAATGTATTTTTTTTTTTTTTTTGAAATTTATTTTTGTAGATGTGTTTTCTATTCCCAAAGGCTTATTTTCTTAGAGATTTATTTTTTTAAGAAGTATTTTCTTAAATAGAGTCTTAAACCTCTTTGTGGATACTATCATGTATATGTGTAGTTACAATTATTATGTAATTAGGTCAGAGAGGGTTTTAGTTATTTTTTAAAAAAAGGATGTCTAAGTTAATAATTAAGAACTTAATAAATTTTTGTACGTTTAGTTACAAAAATAGTTATTTAGATTTAACAAAGAATAAAATTTTCAAATCCTCGCTAATTTTTATTCCTCATAATCGTAAAAATATTAATCCCTTAAAAAACTAAGAAAAATATTAAAAATTGAGTATTTTATTAGAAGTTAAATAAATTTCATTTTTTTTTTAATTCCTAAAATTAAAAAAAAAAATGCTTTCTAAATTGACTTTGTTTCCAGAAAAAATTAAACATTATAATCTGAAAGCAAAGAATTATTCTTTTTAAATATTATTGTCCTCAAAGATTATTTAAGGTACGGTACCTTTTAGCCTTATTTTGACTAATAAACGTATTGATTAGTGTTGTTACCTTGAGTGATAGAAAAAATTTTAACAGAATTTTTACATAAAAAATAGGTTTTATTATAAATTGTGTTAAATTAACTCATATTTTTTAACACCAAAGTATCAAAAGTTTATCATAAGATTGTTAAGGTTGTTAACTCACTGTTAAGGTTGACTCAAATACATGTATCCCCATAACTGGCAAAACTTAACTATAAGAAAATAAATAATGCTATTAAAAAACTGTAAGAAAATCAGCAATTATTATACTTTTAAATATGTTAAAATCGAAGGTATTTTCTCCATAGATGATTTTGAAGATCTCTTTCATTCAATATATGTATAATATCTAACTAAATTTCTTATGATAATAATAAGAAAACTAGTAATAATATACCTATTTATTAGAGAAAAATTATACACTTAGTTAATTTAGTTTTAAAAGAAAGTTATATTATATTTAATAATAAAAAATATAAGCAAATGAATAGCATACCATAAAGTAGGCTTTCTAGAAATTGATTGGCTAATACTTATTTGCGTTTTTCTGAATATGTTTATAGTGACAATAATAATTTAAAAATGCTTTGATGTATGGATGACCTTATGTTTTTCAAAATATAACTAATACAGAAGATGAACCTTATTTACATTTTATCTAGGTTATTTAAAATTATTGCAAATTAGCAATAATATTTATGAATTTAAATATTTAAATTTATATTTAAAAATTGTTGGTAGTAGAATTTATAAAAATGTTTATGACGGAGAAATAACTTTTATTTTATGAAATACAACGCACATTTTTGGAGTAGTTGCATTATTATTTTTTTAGAAATATTATTAGCAATTATATTACACGTAACAAGAGACTGGTTATCAATTTTCTTTTGTTTATGAAAACTTAGATAATTTCACAAAATTTGACTGCATCATATATCATATTAAAATAATGAAAAAAAAATTGAATTGCAATAATTATAATGTGTTCTTTGTTCTATCGCTTATATGGAATCATGACTTTTACTATATAGTATAACTGCCGAGGGGAATAGTAGACCTTTAATTTTGGATGTTTTGTTTATTCAATTTGATTTTTTTTAATTTTGTATTCCAACATTTTATTTTGAGTTTTATTTACTGGCTTTTTGAACATTATTGTAATTTATGAAATTTGTATCATTGTGTCAATTATTATTTCTCATTTCTTGTGGGCATTGATTTACATTTGTAACCAATGTAAATACATATGCGCTCACCATATGGTAATGAATAGTAGCCGGTTTAACACCTTCTACTTTCAGAAATCGGATAACGCCTCGCTTCTCCTCAATCCTCGAATTTTGGAATCTGATCATCCTGCCCTCATACGCACTGATGCGTCTATTGGACGGCGCTCTTTATAAGAGCCTCTGCTCTCTCCTTTCGCACGCAGGCTCCTCTGAGCATACCCTGATCCATGCGGAGAGTCTCGCCATGTCTCGCTACGTTCTCCCATAGAGTCAGAGGCAAATATATTAATGGTTACTTAGTTATGACGTTCCGTACCTTTTTATTTGAACACTCCTTTTATATATATCTTCTGTATGTATACTTCTTTGGTATTTTAGAAATATTGAAATGAATACATTTTGTACTTAAGTCGGGACAGTCATGTCAAGAAAAGGTAACTTTAAAGCAATGAATTTATTTACACTCACACCAGAGGTAGGAAGATACATTGAGAATAGCTACAGATGCACACGTCCACTCACTCTGATAGTTTGGTACGAAGTGATAAATAGTTTCCTACATTTGCATCTCTGGGGAAGTTAATTTGTGGATTTTGCAGATTACTTGGTAATAGATATAATAAATTCAGATGTTTTACATGGAAACTAATGTGGCTTCAGGTAATATTCTTATTACTCGTAGTTAAGAGGCTGGGAAATGCTGATCTTAGCATTTTTTGGTAAATTTGAGATTGCATAATTTAAAAGTGTTAAAAGAATGGGATCATGAAATAGAACGCATTACTATGGGAAGTAAAATATAGAGTAAATTAAGAAATTAATTAAATTTAAGGGAAATAATTAAATATACGTAGAGTTGAATTTTGGACATTAAATTTGTTAAACATATTTTTTTCGATACCTTCCCTTTAACTTTTATTAAGAAATTGTAAGTAAATAAAAAGGTTTTTGGTTTCCTTAACTAAATCAATGAATCAGTTCTTACTATGGTGGAGACATATTTCAATGAGTAAGGAAGGTACGCATTTAGTATGAAGTTGTGCACTGTTTCCTAATTTTGAAAATGCTTGTTACTAGTAATGTTTATTTTATTTTATTACAACTTTTTAATTTTTTTTTCTTTTTAATTCCGTAATGAATTTCTTTCTCTGAAATTAATTTTGACTTCCTTACAAAGTTTCAAGGTTTTATTTACGAAGACGTTTCATTGGTAAATATTTTATAATACATTATGTATTACATGCTTAACTTTGTGATTAATTTTTATGTTTGATTACTCTTTTCAGTCAAAGTTTTTTTTTATTGGTATTACAATATTTAAGATGATTAGTTAAGTGTAAATTGATATTTTGTAGGCAAATCGAAGTTGTGTTTTGTGTTTACCTTTTTCCTGTGGTAGCATATTGAATTTGAGGATTTTTAGTTTGTCACCATCTTTTTGTAATGAATTCACTTAAGAGAGAGTGTGATGGTTTTCTATTAAATTATCGGTATAAACATACATTATTCAACTCAAAAGTATATAACTGTATTAATTACATTATTACAAATTTTCTAAATTTTGCTTTCCTATTATTCAGATTGTTTGGTTCCTTAATAGCTTATTCTGAGTTCCTGGGTCTTAAAATTTTAAATTAATTTTTTTTTTGTAAATTTTTATTTGATTTGCAAAATTATTAATTTTACTATGAGTGATTCCCTGAAATATTATTCTTTCTCTCTTCCTACTTTTTAGTTTTTATTTCCTTCAAGTGTTAGAATCAATCTTGCACCAATTCAAGTCATATCAGCGTCCCTTGAATATGATTGAAAATCAGAAGACAGCAGGAAGTTATATCCAATTCTTACAAATTTCATAAAATGAGCAACATATGAAATATATATATATATATATATATATATATATATATATATATATATATATATATATATATGAGCAGGGGCACCAGGAAGATGCAGGATAAGAGTTGAATATACAAATAAAGTATCCTTTGTGAGATAAGAGGATTTGCGCCCTTTTTCATACAAGAAAGGCTGTGTCCAGTAAATTGTATTGTTTTCTTGCTGTGATTAAAAATAAGTGTTTATTTGACTATTCTTCTATAGTTTTGAAATCCAATAAGACGTACACGCACAGTCTTTAAGATAGATGAATCTATATCTCCTAGATATATATACTCATACATTGAGATGAAGTTTTCATTCATTGGCGTTGGTTTCTAACAAGAAATACTATTAATAATTTTTTGCTCCAAATTTTTTATTTATCTAATGAGACTGAATTTTAAGCATACATTGTGTTTTTAGATGTTATTTGTAGAATTATGCAAGCTTTTTTAAAAATAGTTTAGAGTTAATCTCTACATACTATCAGAGGCTATACCAACAATCAATACAATTATTTTTTATTTAAAAAGAAAATAAGGAAAACACTATGTTCGTACACTAAATAATTGAGTTTAATTTTTTCGAAAGAAAAAAACAAATTTTTCAATCAAATTAGATTTCTTAGTTCTTTTTAAATAAACCAGAAAAATGCTTTCTAATTAAATGGAAATGCCCTGGGAAAAATTTAAGTAGCTAAATACTAAGCAAAAGCAAAATATTTACTCCAACATCTAATGATTTCTTGCTTCGGAAGAAATTAAAAGTTAAATTATATATATATTTTTAAAATTTACTATCGATACTTTTCTTTTGTTTTGTGATTTTTTTTTTTTTGGTTTCATGAATCACACATTCATGATTTTAATATGATAATCTGATAGTTAAGAATATGAATAATTTAGTAACAATAAATAATATATATACTACAATTTCAGAATAAATAATTTGTTTCGTGTTCTTTAACAGAATAAAAGTTTTAATCAAATAATTGCTCCATGATACAAAAGACAATGGTTTACTCTTTTTGAAGTGTATAGAATCATTTCAGTTGGAATATTTAAGAAATGTTTTCGCCAGACCCTCCATACTAAGACGTTATTTTGTCTCCACATAAGCTATACCTTCTCACTTAGAGGCATCGGAAGCCCAGTAGATATTACGAGAACTCGCGGGAGTTATTATTTCTGTCGAGTTTTGCATTCGAGTTCTGATGTCACTAAAGACCTGCCGTGTAGCGAGGCTAATGCAAAATGATTTGTAGAGGCTTCAAGTTCTCCTGAAGTTATAGTGCGGAAATTTGAAGAGGGAGGTGCCAGCTCTAGAATTGTCCTAGTACTTGCCAGAGAGTCAAAATTACAAAGTCGGTCTCCAATAAGCCACGTGTTGCATCTAAGTGCGAAGTTGATAAAATAGTCAATTAATCAAATTCTCTCTTCAAATCATTTAAAATTACGTCTTTATCTTTCGGTGAAATACTTGGGATTATCACTTATTTTAGCAACTGAACTTTATAATTATTATTTTTTGTACCTAAATAATATTTTTAGCCATTTTAATGTTAATAACATAAACATGTAACTTAAAAAGTAAATTAGATAAAAATAATTGAAATTTCCCAATACTTAAGTTAAGAAAGCCTCCTCTCTGAAATGAAGAATAACTAAAGTAAAGGTTTCCTTTTTACATAAAGAAAAATCAGAAAAGAAAAATAAAGAAAAGAAAAATGAAAGGACGTTTGTTACAGAAATCTTATTCACATGAAGTCACTTAATCACACCAATTATTTTGAAGATTATGCTCATTATTTTTTAAAAATTTAATTAATTCCAGTCAGTCTATTCTTTCTGTAAAATATTTCCTGGATTATCTTAAGATGTCAATCATCTCAAGCACTATCAATTTGCTTTAAGCTGCATTAATATTATTATAAGATAGAAAAAAATACATACATAGAACCAGAATGTAATTTAAATCTTATTACACTTATTATCAAAGAAAAATTGTACCCAGAAAGAAGAAAGTAAATACAAATTAAGACATTGTTTCTTCTCTGTTAGATTTGCAAATGGTTAAAGTTGCAACTGCTTCGGCGTCAGTGATGTCAGTAAACACATGGCATACCAGACCACTAAGAATTCTTTAAAAGGTACTCTTTAGCATGTAATTTTGATTCTAACTAGTGTGATTGGGTTTAATTTATCACTTTGAAACTAAGAATGCCTTCGTGAAGGAGATGACAGCCATTTGAGTAGTTGGACGCTTTTGAGAAAGCTAGCATCGTAGAGAGTAGATATTCATTTCGTCAATTTGTGCATATATCTATCACATAGATGTTATAGTTTTATACAGTTGAGGGAATTGGGTATAAGAATATTTTCTTATCACGACAAATAGGCTCATTATGAGCTATACGGACTATAAGCAGAGATGATAGAAGAATTGCGCTGCAAACGCGATGCACACCAACTGTCACAATATCGGACATCATGTGAACAATGATCCCGTATCTTCATTATTTTGTAGGTGCCAGTATCATTAGCAGACAGCTATATGCTTCTAGATTGATTACAAGGAGTTACCATTGCGGAGATTTCCCGTGCCATTTCCATCAGAGACTGAAATGGTTTCCCCGAAAATATTGCATGGAGCCATGTGGAATGGATGCGAGTCATCTTTAGTGATGAGTCACGCATTTTCCTTGATGCGGATGATAACCATACACATGTGTATAGGCAACGTGGGTGATTTGTTGTCACTCTTCACACATTCAGACAGCGGGGTGTAATGGCGTGAGGTATAATTTCGAACGATGCCCAATCATCGTTGGTCTTCATCAGAGCCACTTTGACTACCCAAATGTAATGAAATTCTTCGACATGTGGTTATACTATATGTGAATTTCTACCCTAATCTTATATTTCTATAAAACTAAGCTCATGTCTTCTAAGCTTATGTGTCTGTCACCGTTTCTATCTCGAGGGCTTGATTGGCTGTCAACTTGGCAATAACGTGGCCAGACTTGTCGCCCGTAGAAAACTTATGGGATATCATAGATCGTTCTGTTAAAACTCCACGTTCTACCACAAAATTTACAAGATTTACAATGGAAAATTTAATTACTTGGGATGAATTGAGTCAAAATACCTTTAAAAGCGTGTTCATGCCTCTTGTAGCACAATTAATTTGAAATAATAGTGACTTAACATTCTATTTAGAGTTGTAATGATATTATACTTAGATCAATACATTTTCTTATTTCCACCCCAATTTTCAATCATTTCTTGTTGTTGGGGTGTACTAATTTATTTTCAGACATCATTTTATTCTGAGCATACCCTTTAAGTGCAGCATTTGTTTAAAATAAGTGTTCAAAAACTATTTCTTGCAATGTTTTTAATTATATTAGTAATTTCAGGAAAAATGTAACAATTGTTTAAAGCAGTGAAACCATAATTATGTTTTCAAAACTAAACACTTTTTCTAGCAGCAAAATAATTACGATATATTTCCTGGCAATCTAGAACTTCTGAAATTATTCAGTTAATAACCTGATTAACTTTCGAATTTTTTAAAATCTAAATGCGCATTCAAATGTGTGACTGTTTGAGAACTTTTTTCTTCAAGAAGGATAGTTATTGTCTAAGGTTTTGGTCAAAAGGTACACAGAAGAAATGCCTAAGAACTATTGACATAAACAATTAGAATTGTCATTCTTAGGAGTACCTATGTTGCAAAGGTATTGAATAGTTAGCAAACAAAACACTTTCCAGAAGCTCTTAATAAAACTTTTTTATGGTTTAATAAAATTATCTTACCAGGATCTTATTCATTGAAATTAGCTATACGATTTTTGAAGATATTCCATGAGTTAAAGTCTGAATAATTTGAATAATATTTTTTCTAGAATTACCATTATGAATCAACTGGAGAAGAATTTCAATTAAAGGGTATGGAAAACGGTAAAAGAATGTTCTGCAGCATCTTGTTTGTTATCAGGGATGACATGATTGAATTAAATTTAAAAAATTTGCATTGTTCCTTTTCTCATTAGTACATTTTTTAACTGATTATATCATTTTTTGTGTTCCCATTGCTTTGAATTTTAATGAATTTTAGTTTAATATGATTGCTTAATTATTTCCTTTAAATTATAAAGACATTATTCTTTTATTCGAACATTAATTTCACTGTATATACTGTTTAAGAAAAATGAGAAAAAAAAATGTTGAATTTTATCATTTAATCATGTTAGCACCATGAACATCGCTTAAACTTTATTAACAATACTCTCTTCTATTTAATTAATATATTTATAGGATTAATATTTTCAATTGTTATTTTAAATAATCAAACATACTATATTATTATAAATGTAAATTATATATAAATGCATATGTTTTAAAAACATGAATAGTTTTATGTTCCTAACTTAAAATGTCGTTGTTTATAAATTATTCACCAAAGGTAGATATGCTTTTATTCATAAATGAATTATAAAATTTTAAATGACTATAACAAATAAATCATCATTAAATAAGGGAGAAATTAGACATTTTGTTTAGTGGTTAGACAGTGTTCTATTAAATGTAACATAGCTAATATTACATAAACTATAAACTCCACCTTAATTTTTACTAGGAAAATTAAAGTGAGTGAAAATGTTTTCCAAGGACAGAGACAGGGAAAAAAGAGATTAGCATTGAATCTTATTAAATATTTTTTAATGTAAACAAACTTTCAGAAAAATTCAATCATTTCGCGAATGTTATAAATTTCTTTTCTTCAAAGCATCCGCATAGTAACATTCGGTAACATAGTAACATCATTAAAATTCGGCCTTTTAATTCTATTTTATTCACTTGTTTCAAAAATTACATCAATAGATATTCAGTAATCTAGGAACGTAAAGCGAAAATAAATAGTTTCAACTTCTTACGAAAATATTTACTAAACCTAAATCATAATTTTATCAGCTGTTATTAATATGTTGTGTTTACATTTCAAAATTACGGTACTTCAATTTTAATCTTTAAGCACGGATAATTACGATCAGTGTTTTCAAAAGATCAAAACCAAACATAGCATTAAACAAAAGAAATGGGTATGTTATTAATTTACAATTGTTTTTAAATCACGGAAGCAAATGAAATTAAGCATATATCCAATAAAAATGTTGATTTATAAAAACATCGTTTTATAATTAGCAGTAAAAGAATGGCAAGCAATTCTGCCTTTCAAAAGAACTTTAATTATTCCAATCAGTTCCCTTCTTCAAAAAACTTGTCTGGGTATTTTAATACAAGGCATTTGCTCAATCAAAGTCTTTTGACGGTAGAAATTACTTTAATTTCTTTTATGTTCTAATCAATAATTCAGGAGTAGTGATTTTGATTTTTTTCCCCCTTGTTTTTCAGGAATCTTAATTTTTGCTCATAATATTTGATTACACAATTTTTTAAGATTTCAACTTGAAATATTTTTTTTTAATTAGTTATATTTATTCGTGTTTAATGAGGTTTTACTAAAATTTTATTAAGATTCTTAAAAAGAAATGTGTACTCCATCACACATCATTTGCATCGTGTTTTAATTGTTTCAATTATTTAGTCTGTGAAGCTGATTTTCCTGAATCTTTTTATACTATATTATACATTCCTTAAAACGTAATTAGTAATATTGAAATTAATGGAGTTCAGTATTATTAAAAGTTATACATTTAGAAAGTTCAAAAAATTACAGTTTGATATTTCAAACCATGGGATTGAAATTCAAGGAAGTCATTTAAAGATTTTTTAATTGTTTTTCATTAATGATGTGTTTAAATAAAGGCATAATTTATCTGAATCCAGATTAATGTTTTCAGACTGAAACATTTTGATACGACCCTCTACACCATTCCAACGTGAGGATATTCACTCTTGACAGATTTAAAGCATATTAATTCCGCTATACGACAGATCTTAAGTGGCATCAGGAATCGAACCCACGACTCGATGCTAGCGACTATGACCACAAGGCGACTGCGGTTAAGGGCAAATTAATTACGTATTGTAGTAATTATACAAATATAGAGCAGAAATTTAATTTTTACAATTGAATGAATGCAACAAAATTCACAGAATAATGACAAATTTGATGTATATTGTAAAGTATTTTAAGTAATTTACTGTGCTTTTTAAATGCTATAAAATGTAAAACGAAACGAAATGTATATTTCAATAAAAATAATATTTTATAGAATTAATAGAATTTCTATTGAAAGCTGTGATAAAACTCTTGGCTTCAATTAATCTTGAGGGATTTTGTGAGTGTTTCTAAGATCCATAGAGAAATATATATATATATATATATATATATATATATATATATATATATATATATATATATATATATATACAGAGAGAGAGAGAGAGAGAGAGAGAGAGATGATTATCAAAGAAATAATTTTCATTGCACTTTTCAGTGTATTGTAAAACTAGTTCCGCAGTTACTCGATAGATGGCAACATGAATCAGAATCATGTGATAGTTCGTGCAGCGCCCCCTACAAAACTGAGTGACATTTCGTTCTCGCTCTCTTTCCTCCACTTTTCCGCTTCTCTTCTTTTCCGCATTACCCTCGATGAAGGTGAACTCCGAACGCCAGAGCGCGTTCCAACGCCCATCGCCGATATGGGATAAAATTAATTAGGCCGCCATCTATCTGTCTCAGAAGAACTGTTTACTCCTAATAGAGATAACCTGTATATAGATTAATGAGTATATATTTTCTCTCCATCTCTCCTTCTAATAAACTTAAGTAAAACTACTTCAAGCGTCGTCATTGAATTGATACGAAGTCATCACAGAATCCGGTAATGGAATTACTCCCGACGAACCAGCTCTTTGCGTAAGAGCAAACCAGTGTAGATTAAAAATGTACAATCTCATCCCCGTTCTACACACACACACACACACACACACACA
>BMAW01118874.1:40031-55939 GCA_019974015.1 Nephila pilipes
TCCATAAAAATCCCTTTCTTTATTTTTTTTACTATGTTAGAGGGAATTAAATTTTTATATAATATCTTTGTAAATAAATTCCTCACATATTAATTCTTTTTTTTTTTATTTAGCAAGCAATTTTATTTACTTTTTAAACTTTCCACCGTGTGAATCTTATTTATAACAAATATTAAAAAGACTTTAAATACAATATAAGAACATACATATGATTATTTAAAAATCTAATGCTTTAGTAATGTGTGTATGTTAGTTTTCCTGATACTTTTTTCAAGACCTGATGTCATATATCGATATTTACAACGTTTCGTTCAATTCGTTTTAACCATGCATTTTATTTTTCAGCCAATATTTAAATACCATGTATAGTATAGTATAGTATAGTATAGTATATATATAATATATATATATCTTAATTTACAATTTTTCTGACAATTCAATGAAGGGTGAAAGGTATAATTTACGTAATTCATGTTTTTAGTTTTGAATTTAAGTAATAATTTGATTTATGTTATCAAACTGTGGTACTCTAAGCTACAGAATTATCAATCATATAATGTTCATATTTTTGCACATACAAAATTTGGATAACCAGTGAGCATACCAACCAGATAATTATGCTTATGCTCCGAATCACTATTCCAAAATCCAGAATAACGGTTAGAAATTTCTCTTTCAGGTAATTGATAATATTTGTACTAATATTTGACTTTCAACAACAATTAGTATACAAAATATTTTGCATAAAATGTATTATACAAATGTTCACTTCTGATCCTTTTTTTGATACATTCTTATTATTATAAGTTAGACTCAATTAAGAAATTTGATGAAATTTCAACAGCCTACAAAAACTTTGAACCAATCAAAACTATTTTTACCTTTTAAAATATATGTTTTAATTTATTTGTAATCCATTTATTTAAAAACATTGAATTGACATCAAATAACAAAAAAAATTGCTACAGATATATGTTAACATTAAAGTGCTCTTTTAAGAAACATTAAAGTCATACAAATAAAAATGAATTTGAAATATCTTTCAGTTAGTTATAAAATACAGAAATGAACATTACCTTCTCTATAGCATTTTCTACATTTTGTGAGATGGAGTCGGATTAAAAATTTCTTAAATTAATGTCTTCGATTTGTAAAATTTTGCCCTTTACCAGCAATTACGTGTACCATTGAAGTACACGTAAATTATATAAATCAATATAAATGACACCATACTACAAATTATGGATTGTAAATGATAAGAAAATAACAAAGTAGTAAATTTATACATTACACTTAACTAATGAACTTTTAGTTCAAGGATTTCAACTGCAATTTGTTCATGTATTGGTAACAATTTTTAAAAATAAATGATGATTCGGTTATCTTATTTCTTCTCAAAAAAAAAAATAGATTCTGATACTTGAATCCCACTTGTCAAAATTGTCACTTTCTTTGTCTCCAAACTTCTCAAAGCAGTTTTTAATGTCACATTTGTCACTGTCAGCAACTTTGGTGTCAATGCCATGTTATTTGTCATCGAAATTACAACTCTTTTCATCCTTTCATTTTTCGAGCAGAAATCAATCATATTTGTAACATTTCTTCTATATCTGTATCTTAAAACAAAAAATACTCGCATATTTAATTTAAAAGAATTTTATGAAACAAAAAGAACTTACACAAAAGATAAATCCTTGTTATACTTAAAAGTTTGGATTCCTAAACAAATATTTTAATAAGTATGATTAATTCTGACAAGCATTCGAATTATTACAAAATATTATATAATTTCTTACTACCCAAAATATTTAATTTTAAAAGAAATTTGTTTAAAAAGTTTAGTTGAAATAATTAAAAAATTGAACACCATTTCATAATCTTTGTTTAGTTTTACTAACGATAATTTATTTTGACATTACATTTCTAAGGTTACATGTTACAAATGTCCTTAAACCGCGTCTTTATTTCTTCTTTAAATCGGTTACTTTACAAACTTATTTTATCAGTTCACTGAATATGGGACAAAGGCTATTAAATATGAGCGAATTTTAAAGCACATGATAAAATAGAAGCACAAATTATTGTTGTTTGAATTAAATACTTAAGCAGTTTAGATTAATAAGATTTTTTATTAGAGAGTAATAAACATGCTTGTTTTCGTGCTCTATATGATGATCTTCTTTTACAATCTTGTGTAACAAAATAAATTATTAAAGTAGAAAATAAATCTATGACCGCTGATTGATTTTATTTGTACACTTACTTCTTACTCACCATCATCAATTGGTACCAGGAAAGAGAGCATCTTGCTCGGTCTTTTAGATGGTTATAAGATGTCCTCCTCTTGTTTCGCACATTAAACTATTTTATGATGTGCTTCAAAGACTTACTCAACTGTTACTATTTTCACATAATGTGAATGAGGTTGGACGACATGTTAATTGATTTCTGGGCTATTTTATAGGGTTTCTTTCTCATCCAATAAACTGTTGAGTAAGAGTTCAACCGCTTCTCATGTCATGGATTTGAGGACTGGAAGTGTAAAACCTTAGCTATTAATACAGCTACAGTTAACGGTAAGTTTTTCTTATGTAACATAATTAATTTGACTGTAAATGTATTTAAATTATAAATACTATTGAAAGTATTTCGAATGATTTCTATTATTTGGAGTTTTGAAGAGATTATAAGTTATTCTTACTTTCTTAGAATTTAGGTAAGAAATATTTTAAAAACTTTTGTATTAGACTTATACATAAATTTTACTGGAAAGATTTTAATTTCTTACATAAATTTTTTACATATTTAAAAAAAATTATTTTTAAATTTTACATATTTACGTTAAATATTTAAAATTAAAATTTTTAAACCTTAAATATATAAATTACATATTTAAATTTTTCTATAGTTTACATAATTTTTACTGGAAAAATTGAAATATATTTGACCTAAGATATTTTTTTATGCTTATGATTAAGTCATTAAATGAATTCTTAAAGATTTAAATAATAAAATCAAAAATAAATGAAATTGTAATGAAACATCGTGATGTGAAATGAAATATTTTAAAATATTATTTAAGATAAGAATTAAATAAGAATTAAAATTATGATGTTAATAAGAGTTTGTAATTAAAAAAAATTTAATTCTATTTCCTACTTCCAAATTATAAATATTTATCTCAAAATAAAATTGAATGTCATAAATAGAGATTTTCAGAAAGATTCAAATAAAAAAGGTCAAGTATCTAGCAATTTTCATATAAAAAAGAAGATAAAAATCTCGAAAGCTTCTAACTGAGATACATTTTTCTGAAATATATCACATATTTATTAGTACTAAGTGTTTATAATGTTTGAATAATTTGGAATTTTTTTATTGTGCTACTTTTGCATTCATCTTAGAAACTAAAATAAAATGATGGCACAATATTTTTGTATTCGGTAATGATGGTGAATAGAAGAACAGAAAAGTATTTAATACTCTTGATTTCATTTAAATCATCCCCTGGGTGTAATTTTTCGCTATTACGATTTAGATTTTATAGCACAGTTTGATACTACTGAAAAATAAAGGTAATAAATATCGTTCTATCTTATTTGAATATATGTATATCACGCATAAAAAAAGTTTCGATCCCAAATTCTTGTAAATCAATTAAATCATATTGTCAAAAAATAGGAATTAGTTTTCTGAAAATAAATCATGAAAATAAAATGGCTTGTAAATAATATTTTTTTAAAAAATTATTATTGATTTCTTTTAAGAAAATTATGTTAAAAAGCAGAAACATGCATAGAATTTTTTTTTTTTAAAATTGAGAATATATTTCAATAGAACTTACAGAATAACAGCAGAACTTAACAAAGCATTTCTAATTTTATTTTTGACCCTGTTCTTATAGTTTTTTCTTCTATTTGTGAATTTCGAATAGACTGAATTACAAAGCATCCTCTAAATTGAATTTTATGCAACCTATTTAAAATTGTGCTTGTTTGCAAGGGATATTTTAAACTTTTTTCTATTTTTTATACGACTTATAAAATATATCCCGATAATTGTATTGTTATGCATTACCTGAATGTTTCATATTGGATAAACTTATAATTGTTCAAATCCCCATTTATTCTACAAGAGGTACATAAAATGCTTTTTTGAAAATGGCATTTAGTTATAATAAATTAAAAAAATAGGAAAATTCACATTATTTGGACAAAGAATTATTAAGCAAACACTATAGATCTACCAAATAAATAGCAGGAAAGAAATAAGCTCAATTAAAAAAAGCAAAAGTTAGCAATATAACAAATCATTTTTCACTTTTTAAGTATATGGATAATCTGTTTAAAAATATCAAGTATTTTAGGAAATCGTTCAGATTAGATAAAATATGATTCCTAACTACAATTACTGTGGAAATGTAATTTTATACTTAAAAATACTTTTTAAATTTACATAAATCTAAATGCAATTTTAGACATAAATATTTTTAAATTTACATAAATCTAAATGCAATTTTAGACATAAATATTTTTAAATTTAATATCAGATGAGTTTTTTCTCCGTACATGAATTATTCATCATTTAAAGCAAAATTTCTTGCTCTTGTTACCTACTTTTTGTAAAGGTGATTAAAAACATATTAAATAACACAAGGGAAATACACTTTTCGATCAAAAAGAAAAAAGTATGAAAACATATAAAAATTACTGGAACTTTATTAGTAGCCGCATTTGGAGAGGAATACTAATGATTTGAATTTGTTTTAAATGCGAATGCTCTTAGATTATATATCGATGCTACAAAACGAACAAATAACCTTATGAATCGTGTATAGTTCACTTAAGCTTATCCATTTCAAACAGGATTAAGTAGTAAGAAGATAAAGCGTATCATACTTCAAAAATGCATTGTGACACAGTATAGAATATAAAAGAGACCTTACTATTGTGCTGAAAATTCCAATTTGGAATAATCTCTATGCATGAGAATCTAACTGATCCCATCTCTAATGAGTTTGTAAAGGTATTTTTATAAGAAGGGAGATCATTTATATTCTTTATCTTTCGTCATAATGACTTTGATGCATATTAGAAACGTTTTCTAGGTAACAAGAGTAAAACTCTCTGATGGAACATTTGAATCTACAAATAATTATTTCCCATAAGATTAATCCTCAGGGTAACTGCCTCCATTCTCTAATTCTCCTTCCACCAATTAAACTAACTTTCATTGAGGAATTTTCCGAGATTCTCTAATGTCTCAATTAAGTACTTTACAATTTAGCTTTTAATTTGTAACTTCTTAATCATTGAAAAGTGTTAATGGAATGCAAGTTTCACTTTATATTTAAAGCCATGATATATCGAGTTGAAATACACCAGAAACTAAGTTAATCTTTTCCTTTTTTCTTATTGTACCCTTGTGGCTTTTAGTGTGTTATATTAATGTGCATGTGTTGCTATCTCTAAACGTCAGGATTTTTCAAACAGATAACTACCAAATGAGAGAATTATTGTATCCATTATCAGTCTTATACTCAAATTCTGATAGAGAAAAATGTAGAGTGCCTCATATATGTCCATGAACAGTTTCGAAATATTGCATGAAGGACTGTTTGCGATCCCATATCACCTAATGTATGCTGTTCTTGATATCGGAACAACTATTATTTTAGCCAATTTGTTTAAGTTCTGACTTTCTTGAGAAATTTAAAACGCAAATTCAAGGTAATGTGTTGTAGGTAGTACTCTTAATCATATTCAGATGTTGGTACTTTGATAAACAACACATTACTAACGACGTTTTATTCTGTGTGTGCAATTGATATAGTTTCCTCTATTAAAAGACATCCCCATCACATAAGTATTTTTTATGTCAGCAGCTGTGGTTGTTTTGATGATAAGACGAATATTGATGCTCCAGGGGTACGTGAATCAAATATCTTATGGATCCATTAATGCTTGAAATATTTTATCTTTGCTTTTGCTCTCGACTCCGACCAGAAATCAAGATGCAGTATTCAAGTAGAATAATTGCAATCTTCGAAAGTTTTGGTTTGTGCCGGATTATTTATGTCTCTTTGAAACATGTCTGCTCCCCAAATCAATTTCCTTCCAAATATACATGGAACTGTAGCTGGAATACCGGCTACCATAGTTCAATAGTTCTTACAGTACATCACTAATTTCTCATTTTGCTTAAGAACTTATGATTGTCATTTTGTCTGTGGAAAACAAAACAAAATACTTTATTATATTTGACAAAATAATTCATCTCGCAATGAAAGGAATATTTTAGCTCATCATAATCATAAACACATATGCATATACATATATATATATATATATATATATATTCTAGCTTACAAAAAATAGTTTAATTATGGGTTGGTGTATTTTTGAATGACCATACTGATCCGTATATCGTCTCAGAAACATCTTTAAGACACGGTTATATAGAGACAACATTCTTGATTCAATTAGTCGTCATTAGATGTATTGAGTTACTCCTTCATTCCACAAGACGTTGTTCCAAAATCACACATAGCTCGGTTGGGGAAAGATTATCTAAGCGAAGAGACTGTTAAGTACGCGGATTGGCCAGCTCGTTCTCTAACTATGAGCCTGACATAGTCTGTTTGGGATGCTCTGAAGAGACGTATTACAATACTTAAACCCCCTTGCTACTCTATAAACTTTTTAATTAGCCTTGACATAGTGATTGACTTTGCTGTCTCTGGAGTTAATAAATCTCATCGTTTTGCGCATGAAACGATACTTTCGCGCATATACAATAATTGGAGACGATCACAATCCATATTGAAGCTGCTCATACATTGAACCGAGGTACATTTACATTTGCACATTTACACTGTACGCTTACATTTTGTGTATTTTTAAGTCAGAAAAATGGGTCTATTCTTTTCTATCCACCCAAAATGTGAAACACACTCTATATAATGATTTTGGCAAATTTCATTAAATTCCAAAGAAAGAATTTTCATAATCACGGTTTGTCTGAATTTTCCTGGACTTTTTAAGAATGGTTTTCAGCTCTCGTGTAAGGCACAGAAGTAGTTTTCTTTCTCATTTTTATTCTAGCTGGAAAAATTTCTTTTCTAAAATTTAATTCAATATTTAAAGAAAAGTACTTTAGATTAATATTTATAAAGATTAAGTAAATAAATACCAGAATAAAAATGATGAAACATTCCTTAAGTTCCAACCATTGATTTATTTTCTAAATTTTTTATCGACTTTATACAGGATATTTACAAAATAACTTCCTAAATCTGAAGAACTATTTTCCAAAACTAAAGAAGTTACACGTTATTTGGACAAAAAAAATGAAAATAATACTTTAAAGTTTATAAGATTATAAGCCAATCAACTTGATCACACCACCAGAAAACCGAACGATATCCAGAACATGATAAAACTGATCTCATATATTTCTCAGCATGTTTAGTTTTGGGGAGGTACCGATTATGAGCAAGTTCGTCATCTGCTATGTGACCAATCTACCGTATCTGACTGTCGGATAATGTTCGTGTTTCTTTCTGGGATCACATAACAGATTTATAATTTAATAAACTTTAAAATAGTATTTCTTTAATTTTATTTGTCCAAAAAGGATGTAGTTCCTCTAGTTAAAAAAATATAGATTTTCAAAGTTGAGATATTCTTTTAACATTTTGTAAAATCAACACTAAAATAAGATGTTAAAAAAAGTTTTGAAAATTAATTATTTCTTCTTTAACTTAGAAACAGTCTAAGAAGTAACATAAACAGAACAAATAGAAAGCTATATATATCTCAATGCGATTTTGAGTTGAAAGAAAATACCGCATTTATAAATATCAAACAAACTAACGAGAGTAAAATTATTAGATAAAAATTTCATTTAACTAATATATATTTATTTAAGTTTATGACAGATGTTTTTATTCTTACCTGTTTCTCTCTAAAATATATTCATACATTTAGAAAGAATTAAAATAAACAAAAAATTAAGAAATGCAAATTAAATTCAAACTATCATCATATATGAATATTTTCTTACAACAAATAGAAAGAGAAAGCAATCAAAGAGCTCTAAATCATGATTTATTAGTACAGCATTAGTTAATGCTTTAATGCATGGAATTGTTCCATCTGTTCGTGCGTTGATAAAAAATCACCCCCTTCCTTAAAACAAAAATGTGTACAACTTTTTTTTTTATCAGGTAGAAAGCATTTGGAACTTCTGGATGTAATCACACAACAAATGTACATATCATCAAAAAATAGGCAAATTATGTGTTTTAATTAAGATATTCCGTAAGAAACGCTCTATATTTTTCTTATTAAAATATTTTTAAAAATACTTAAAAGGCTTAGAAGTAAAATATAGAAAATACATTTTTTGAAGAACAGTAATTCGAATTTTGAAATATAGGGTACGCATTTATTACTTAAAGTATTCTTAGTAGTTTCGTATTGAACATAATAAATATATATTTTCATTTCACCGAAGAATATTGCGCAATGCTTATTAGTGTTGTAGAATTTAGCCACTTCTTTTCACTGTAAAAATATATATTATACTTTATTAATGCAATACTAATTCTAAACTTAAGGAAAAAATACGTGTAACAAATGAAAGAATTATTTTAGAAAATTGAAAAAATGTAATATACATTAAAACAGATTATTAGAAAATACTGATTATGAATTGTTCTGTTGTTCTGCAAAATGTAAAGGATACATATGCTTTGTAGAAATTATACTTTTTTTTCCCTTCTTTTTTTATAATTTCAAATCTTAAAGTAAATTGCATTAGTTTCTTTTTTGAGTCATCTGTTAACTGAACGTTCTCTATTTAAATAAATACTTTGTTTGTTTTTATAAATTTAATTCATGAAATCTCTTTTACAATTTCTATATTAGATCAAATTTACCTTTCTCGGAAGCTTATTTTTGTATAAAATAGGAACAAAGCTTCAAAAATACCACAAAATACGTTTTTCTTGCTAATAACTCATTTCAGCTACAAGGCCGAGTTATTTCAGGTCTAAACTTATTTCTGCTTGAATAACAAACCCAATTCACCCATGAATTACAAAATGCATGAAAAGAAAAACCTTGCAAGGAAAGGAAATAAAAAAAAATTTGAAATACAGGAATTTTTCGTTTTCGCTCAGTGTATGAAAATGTCTTTTCAGAAATCTTTAAGACACAAACCAACGGAAACAATGTTAAATCAAAAATTGAAAATTACTCACGTTTTCTTTGAAAATTTTGAAGCTTTAATTTTATGTTGACAGCATAAAATTTTAAAATTTATTTCGATGAAAAAAAGGAAAGGAAAAAGAACCGATTCTTAAAACTATAAAATAATATATTTCTTAAGAAAATTCTAAATCAATTATAAAGGACATCCATTGTAGAAATACGCAAAATATATGGTTAAGTAAAACATAAAATAATCTTGTTTTTCTTTCAGCACATAACACTATGTTTGTGTCAATAAATCAAATAAAATGTAATTATAGATTCTTTTATTCACTATGCTTCATTCAAAATCATGATGCAAATTATAAGACTCTACTCTGAAGCTTCATTGGTTCTTATAAAATTAGAACTTTTGACCATACTATACAGAAATATTCTACGAACAAATCTTGTTGTACAAGATAGTGACATTACTATGATTGATGGATATTTCCGCAACCATCAATGCATTATTTTGTATGCATTCCTATGTTGAGGAAGTTAAACATTTATACATTAAACGAAACAGCACTGTTTATTAACTATAAATATCAGAAATTTGTCTTTTAAATAAATAAGAGGAAATGAAATATATTTAAAACTTTTACTCATTTCTTTCTGATTCATTGCATTTTTATTCCGGCTACAAAGAATTTATTCGAGGAAATCTTTTTAAGGATCAGTGAACTGGAACAGTGAATGCCTGACGATCAATAAGGATATTCATAAAAGCAAATTATCTGTAAAAATGCGATTACAATGTCGGGGACTACAAAATGAAAAATATTTTATTTACTCGAATTGGAAAAAAAAACATTTATCAGTTTTATTCATAAAATAATTTTATAAATTGAAGACAAATTACAAATCTCTCAAACACGACGTCAGATATTAGTCTGCTTTACTCATCAGCAAAACAATGCGCCACAACGATGTAAAATTAAGAAAACTAACAATAGAAGCATACATAAACAAACAGAAAAGGATAATATTTTCTTGTATAAAACAACGTTTCTTATTTAAATGAATAAGTAAATGACAAAAATTTCTTATTTTAATTCATGAAAATACAATTGTTCAATATGAGCTCCAGTTTTTCACATGCGAAAAATTGGCTTAGACAATTGTTGTAAGCAATTAAGAAAATTTGTATAATTTGTTTGAATTCATAAAAGGCATTGTCTTATTAAGTCAATTCAAGTTACTTTTAAAAATTCTAAATACTAATCATAACGAATAAGCAAAAGATAAAAAAAAACGTATTTTATAATTAAAGTAAATGAATGATATTTTTGTCCTTCCTTTTCAAAAACAAATTCGGATCACAACAACGCTTTAGTGAATAATATTTACATCTAAATTCTGAAATATAAAATTACAAAGAAAAGTATTTCAAATAAATGTTTTCTAAGCAATACTATGAATCACAGTTTTCTGATACTTCTTTTTTAGAATTCTAAGTAACATTTGTCAAAATTAATTAAATACACAAAAAAATAGTATGAGAAGAAATAAAATGTATTATAGATATTTATGCAATGTGAAGCTTATGATGTATTGTGTACTTAGTAAAAAAATTTAAAAGGTCAAACATATATAAATAGCTGAAATTTAATATAAAAAATAAGAAGAAAAAGATAATAAAAGTGGAATGTTTCTTTAATATTTATTCTATTTATTGTCCTCATTTGAATTTTCTTTAAATGCCAGATTCTGAGAATACATATTAAATTCAAACCTTTTCTAATGTGTTTTAGCAATGGTTGCGAGCAAGGAAGTATGCATTCTAACAGTAACGAATTAACCATATTATAAATGTTTTGAAATTCAAATAGAATACATACATATTAAAAATTGTTTAATTTTGCATGTAAAATGGGAAGTGTACAGTTTTGGAACATTTTGAAATTGCAAAATTGAAAATTCCTTACTAATATAAATTTTGCATTCTTGAGTAATTTGCAATGTTTGTAAAGGAAATATTTTGCGGAAAACAATTTTTAGCGGTATCTGATATGATAATCAACAATAACCTTATATTTAATTTTTAAACATGCAAAAAATCTTAGATAATTATGTAAATCTTAGATCAAGCTTATGTAAATCTTAGATCAAGCTTATGTAAATCTTAGATCAAGCGATAAAATTAACTAATTTTTATATTCTCTCAAAGAGCTCTGTTAAATATTTCTAAAAATAGTTAAAACATAAATTACATAAAATGGTACTCTTGGCTTAATATAGAAAAATAATCATTACTCTGTCATGAGATATTACTAATTCTTCCATATCATATTTACACGAAATTAAATTAACATGTAAGAAAACTCTTTCATGGGAAATAATATAAAGTTTTAATTAGAGTTTAATAAGAAGGATAAATGATAAATAAGTTTTAATATCTGTATTAAAATTGAGATGAAAAACTATAAGATCTTATTATACCTAAATAATCCTCTGAAATTATTGTTATCTAGAAATGTAGACAAATATAAGCCAGACTCGGTTGCCAGCAATATCCCTTGAGGTATACATTTAATTTTATTTATAACATTTCTCTCTATATATAATTAAAATGTATTATGTATTCACAAAGTAAAACATCAATTATTTATTCAATGGTAATAATTATTTTATTCCAACTGATTTAATAATCAATGAAAAATGATCACGACAAATTTTTTTTCATGTATTTTTGTCCTAAAAGAATCTAAGAATCTATTTTAAGAGATCGGAGAATTAAGCCAATAAAAAATTTCAATGTATGATATTAATCAGTGGGATGCTGGTTTCAGTAGAACACCATTTATTGAGATGTTAGACAAAAATTTTATTTGAAACAAAGGAAGGTGAACCTATTAAAATAAATGCATTTGAGCAGGAAATCATTTGCACACTGGTCCAATTACAATTACAAAGAATCTAAAGTATTGATGACAAAATCAATTTTTTAAATTTTTCTTTCTGAAATATGATTGAGAGAGAGAAAGAAACTGAGAAAGCCTAATTTTGTTCTAAAAGACTTTGAGCAAAAAACCCATTAAATTACGCATAATTTTTCTCTCTTTTCGAAAAGTATTGATGGTATAATTGGTTCTTTTGAATGACTGAAGTTATGTTGTTTTTTTTTCTTTTGCTAATTATAAAAAATGATAATTTATAAATCAATGATTCTCTTTCGAACAAATATCTTTCTTTCATTTGTTTTCAGGAAGTAGAAGTTGAGAATTACTAGTTTTTTTTTCTTTTACAATTTCACCTTTCATAACTGAAGAAAATACAGAACGTAATTACCTAATCAATGTGTTTTATAAATTAAATTTAACATTAATTTTTTTAAAAAAAGATATTAAAAAAACACAATGGAATTAAATCAGAAATAGTATTGAGAAACAATATAATAAAAAAAGGATTTTTAAAATTTACTTGGGTTGTTGTGTTAATATATCTCTTAATGTAAAGTTAGTTGAAAGAAATTTAAAACTGTATTTAGTTTTAATTAATATTAATAAGATACCTAAGTTCAATACCAAATTGTTGATAAGTAATTAGGATATTAATTCATAACTTGTAACTATATAAAGCCACTATCTTTAAATCTTAAAAGATTTCAGCCATACACAAAATGGATATATAAAAAATTTAAGATATATGTTAGTTTTCATATATTTAGAAGTTTGAAATTATTTGAGGAAAAGGGTGGCCTCTCTTGAGCATAGCTATTTCTAACAGGTATGTAAAATTTTTCTAAACAGGTTTTTCTCTGAATCATATATTTATTCAGATTAAAGGTTATCTAATAAGACAATAAATTTTATTAATTGTACTTCATCTGAGTCTATTTCAGTTCTGTTAAAAAGCAATGAAAAATTATTGTAATTACTTTCATCTTAAATTTTATTGAAAATTATTATTAAATTATTATTGTAATTTCATTTACTTAATTACTGTATTATTTTCCACCACTTTTTAAATTATTTTTGAAATGCTTAATATTTCATAATTTTGAATTTTATAATTTTAACTTCTGTTACACAAGGTTCCTTACATTCTTCTAAGTATTTTCACCTACCTTATTACATCCATTATTATATGCTGAGATTAATTTGGAAAAATATGAAATTGAATAATTTAGTTTATATCAATTATCTTTCGAATTATATTTAAATCAGACTTTGTGGGTATATTTTTTTAAGTTGAAATCAAAATGTTTATTGGTGAAATTCGTCTGTATATAGCATATTTTTAATATCTTTATGATTACATTTGAATTTCCATGTTAATTATTTTCAAACGAATCTTCTAAGTTTCCTTTATCTCTTTGCGACCGATACCCCGTCTGCGCAATATACCGTTAATCTCAACAGCCCAGAGTCGCTTCCACGTGAAGAGTCGGATTAACATGTAGGCCTAGCGTCGCACAACGTAATTGGGAAATGGATTTCATTCGAATTTTTAAACGTTAAGCAGATGGCACCAAATTGCACGTATTCATAGTCAGATCCTCGCAACTCATTGACCTCCCATAAGCATTAGTTTCATTCTGCGCTTTTTTTTTACATTTGATAGTTTTATTGGTATAAACAGAACTGAGAATCACGGCTCTTTAAAAGTGTAATGATAGCTAAAGGACGTGTTATGCTCTCTTATTTATTTCTTTGCTCTTTCAATAGGAGAACAGAGAAGTGCATCCAGCTGGACTATTTCCAAGGGTAGGAAATATTTATGGGTGTGCTTAGAAATTTCCAGGATGTATGTGGCGGCGTTATATTTCAATTTCTGCTTATTGGCAACTATGCATAAGAGTGAGATACTTATCTGAGAGAAATGGAGAAAAAAAATTATGAATGAAAGGATTATAAAATTAGAGAAGAGGAGATAGTGATATTTAGTAATACCAATAGGTATAAAAGACGGGAAGGATTTTGAACAACATTTTAGCACAAATCAAAATATTGGAGGTGTTGACACTATGATTCTATCATTCATTATTATCAACATTTAGAGAAACAGAAAATGGTAAAAAAGCTGTTTTTTTGATTTCATTAGATATGGCACTTTTTAAATAGAAATGTATTATGACGCAAAAAAGGCGAAAAACATATCTGCTTTGGAATCTGAATCCAGAATTATTCATCAAATAATAGATAAGTCTGCAAAACCAAGAAACTAAAAAAATTAACCAAAACACCAGGCACTCCAACCATTCATATTTTGGAAGATATTTTCTGAAAATATACTTTGATTAGAAAGGTAATAAAAGCACAAAGATAAAAAATGAGCTAAAACAACAAGGAAAGAAAAAAGATTCAGCATAATGAGTGCAAAATATCTGATATTTGTAGTGCCGATCTTTTGTTTTGTCTGAAACCTACAGGCAGAATTTTAAACTATAATTTTTTTATATATACAGATTATTATTCTTATTAATTTTTTTTAAATTTTAAATGGGTTGGTATTTGTAACTTTTATTTTCTTGTATAATATTTGTTTCGTGTGCATACTAAATTATAGTATTTTATAAGAATTTCTAATAATGTTAATAAGCTTTTACATTAATACGTATTAAGTAGTAGTATATTATTTATATACGAAAAATTGCAGCCAATATATTAAATACTCATTATAGGAATTTATTTTGTTAGATTAGGCTAAACTGAAAGTAAATGCCTGTTCCGGTAGATGAAACTAATGTTTCGAGCGTTCGGTCCAGGAAGTGCTTATTCCGGTGCCGGTCCTCAAGGGTATTAAACAGTAATCCTGTTAATTAATTCCAAATTAAAGTACACATAATAAAAAATACAACTAATCTTGTATATATATATGTATAAGTTACTAAAAATAAAAAAAAAAATAATTATTTTATTAGTTTTTATGACTCAAAAAACATGTGACCAGATTGTTTTTTTTTTTTTTTTTTTTGTTTTATCTTTGTTTCAATTTTGGCTGAAAAAGGTTGTATCTGTTTAAGTGGGCTTAGGTGAATCGAGGCCACCTATAAAGATTTAAAATTTGCATTAAAAAATTTAAAGCAACATACGCTATTAAAATGAAAAAGTTCATACTTAATAGATTAACTCTATCAAGAAAAAATGCAACATTTTGATTTTTAACATTTATTACTTACACAATATTTCATTTTCATAATTTATATTTTTTGTTATTAGATTTTGATAAAATTTGTTCTTTATAGTTAGACATCTCTCTCGTTATTTTAATAGCTGTTGAATATATATACTCAGAAAATATTTTAAAATGTCTTAAAATTAAAAGTCATGAAACATAATAGCTACCTAGCATTTCTTCTAATGTGGAGGTTAAACAGAAGAGTTGATATAAAGATATTAGTTTAAATGATTTATAGCCTAATTTTACATTTCAACCTTTATAGATAAAAATCTAATTTGAAAAATAGTGATAAATAATACATGTATGCTTTTATCTAAAGTACTTTCATATCTGTTGTTAAGATAAAAATTGTCAAAGATTAACTTACTTACTTTTGTAGTATTTTGTTGGGATCTGAAACATTCTTATAATTTATTTTCTTTTTATGATTTTGGAAATCACTATAGAACTGTATATTTCTAAAGTTGTTTTAAACTCGTAAATTACTATACGCATATTCATAGTTGGCTTTATTGCTTATAAACA